>JAJIBD010004235.1:0-216564 GCA_021461705.1 Cryptotis parvus | reverse complement strand
CAAGTTCTGATAGTTGGCATCTTCATTTTCATTTGTTTCCAGTATTCTTTGGATTTCCTGTTTGATTTCTTCTATGATCAATTGGTTGTTCAGCAGTGAGCTGTTCAGTTTCCAGGTGTTTGGTTTGACTCCCTGCTTTAATGTATGGTTAACTTCTATATTCAGTGAATCATATTCTGAGAAGATAGTTGACACAATTTCTATCTTTTTTATTTTATTGAGGTATGATTTGTAGCTCAGAATGTGGTCTATCTTGGAGAATGTTCCATGTGTACTGGAGAAAAATCTGTATTCAGTTTTTGGGGGAAGAAAAGCCCTGTATATATCAACCAGCTCTTTTCTTCCATTTCTTCCTTCAGGGCCAGGATTTCTTAAGTGAGTTTCAGTCCTGTCGATGTCTCCATAGTCGATAAAGCAGTGTTGAAATCTCCAACCATTACATATTTTCTTTGAGTTCTATTAGCAGTAGTTTTAAGTATTTTGCTGGTCCCTCATTTGGTGCATATGTTTAGAAATGTGATTATTTCCTGATATAAATATCCCTTAATTATTAAGAAATGGCCTACATTGTCCCTTCAAAACTTTTTCAGCCTAAAGTCTATATTGTCAGATACTAGTATGGCCACACCCGCTTTCCTGAGGAGCTGTTTGCTTGCAGAATGGTCTTCCAGCCTTTGACTTTGAGTCTGTGTTTGCTCTGATTGTTCAGATGTGTTTCTTGCAGGCAGCCGAATGTTAGATTCAGTTTTTAATCCATTTTTAATTTTTGCCACTTTGTGGCTCTTTTTTTTTAGCTTTTTTGGGTCGCACCCGCGATGCTCAGGAGTTACTACTGGCTCTGTACTCAGGAATTACTCCTGGCAGTGCTCTGGGGACCATATGGGATGCCGGGGATCAAACCCGGGCTGGCACAGGCTGGCCGTATGCAAGGCAAATGCCCACCCACTGGGCTATCTCTCTGGCCCATGTGCCTCTTAATTGGTGCATTTAGACTGTTGATGTAGAGAGAGTTTTTTATCCCACCATTGTTTTAGGACTTGGAGTGTTTCATCTGAGAAGTTTGCTGTCAATCTTAGGGATGCTCCTTTGTATGTGATTTCCTTATTTGATCTACTGCTTTTAGTATTCTATCTCTGTCTATCGTTTTTGTCATTCTAATTAGGGTGTGTCTTGGAGTATTCTTAATGGGGGTTTCTTTTTAGTGGTATCCTACGGGCCTCCTGAATCTGGGAGCATGCGTTCTTCAGTTCGGGCCTTCTCGGCAATGATGGTTTTGACCATTTCTCCTTCATCAGGGTTTTCTCTTCTTGCCCTTCTGGGACCCCAATGATCCGTATGTTGTTCCTTTTGGCTTCATCCCGATTGTCTCTTGTAATCTGTTTGTTAATTGTGAGTCTTTTTTCTATATTCTGCTGTCGCCTAGAGAATCCTTGGACCTCGCCTTTGAGATCTCTAGTTCTTTCTTCAGCAGTTGTTACTCTGCTTTGGAGGCCTTCCACTGTGTTTTCATTTCACTAACCACATTTTTAATATCTGTCATTTCTGCTTGTATTTTGGTCTGCAATTTACTTATTTCTGCTCTCATGTCTCTTCTTGTATTTTATTGACTTTGTATTCCATTGCTTCTTTGAGTTCCTTATGCATCCTTAACAGTTTTTCCAAAATTCCTTATCAGAGAGGTTATATAGCTCATCACTATTGCTTGGCTCATCTGGGCTAGTGATATCACTCACTGACCTTGATGGAATTCTGCATTGCTTTACCATAACGACTATTGTAAGTTGAAAATGTGTGGTTTTGAATGACTAGATAGTACAGTTAGTAGGTGCCTGAGTTGTTTGCAGAGTTTGGGTTAGGTGGCAACGAAAGTAGGGATGAATGCTCACTGGTATCTCAGGTAAGATAAATAGTAAGTATTTCATCCACACAGTTTTGAGTTTTGGGATGTGGGTGGGTGGTTCCTCAAACACACCTGGTAGGGGGATGGGAAGTATCTGCAGGAGCTGGGAGGAAGTGGTCCAGCGGCAGGTCCAAGGCTCGGTGTGCCTCAGCCTCGTTGGTGAAAGTTCCAGCCTTTTACCCTGGGACTAAGTGGTTCTGTGGGGTGTCAGGGGCTCAAATCTGTGTGCTACATTTAACAATTATTTCTCTTTGTGAAATTGTCTTCATTAACTCATAAACACTATTCTGCTGTTCCTCTCAACTAAGACCTTATTTTGCAGTCTGTTTCATGTCCAACTGAATTTTCATAGATCTTTTCATATAGTAGTGATAATGGATATAGTATATATAATTATAATGTATAGAAATGTATATTTCCATGACAAATAATTATGAACTCAAGGTTCATATAATCAGCTGACGATATGGCAACTCCACCTGATTACCTGAGCCATCTCAACTTGAACTGGTTCAAGTTTTCAGCACCATATACAATCCATGACCACCACCAAGACTCACTCCTGAAAACAGACTGAGCACCATAGGGTAAAGCTCCAAGTCTTTTCCCCAAAAACAAACAACTAAAACTTAGGGGGAGGGGGGTTATTTTGTTAATACTAAACTAGTCTGGTATGGTGAGCCAATGGTGATGTGTGGCCTCCTACAAAACTATTTAATTTTCCTTTAGCAATACTGACATAATCATGCAATCATCATGCAATCACCATGCCATTATCACCACGAGGTCATATTTTATACTTATTTTATTTAATTTATCTTCCTTTGGACACAATTCCCTAATTACAGATGTATTATTGATAAAGTTCTCAGAAAATGTGTTTACATTTATTTCAAGTAGAGGGTATCTGAGATGAGTCATGTGGTAGAACTCAGGTCTAACAAGTCAAAGTCCCTGAGATATTCAGACACCACTTGGTCCCATGAGCACCCCTGAGTATATCTCTGGTGACCCTGGGATAAGAACTGTACTACTGGGAGAGAACAATCAATCATGATACAGTCAATATTAAACCAAGCATGGATGGGAATGAACCTGGGGTCTTGAGCACTACTGGTCATGGCCCTAATAAAATAAAAAGGAAAATTAATTCTATGTGAATTGCCATATAATTATGCAGGGTTGAAATAGCGGGCACTAATTTTTGTTGAAATTTTATTAAATGCTTAAGGTGAAACAACCACTATAGAGAATCTTGAAGACACATAAAACATTATCTTGCATACAGATGCAATAGAATAAGCTTGGGGAGTTATTTGTGATGGATAGTTATCCCTTGTTATTTCTTTCCGACAGTAGCTTTATCTTCTTGGTTATTTCACTTAATAGAGCAAATAATATAGTATTTCCATAGCTTTACCTTCACTATCATAGTCAACATTTCTTAAGGTAAGAATAATTGTACAGACATTTTCTTATGATTTAATAAAATTTAATAATAAGTTTATATGGAGAAGTTCCAGTAGTATAATTTTAGGCTCAAGAAATTTGTATTCACCACCAAGGTCTCCCTGCTTATTTTAATATTGATCATTAATTGTACAAATTTCAAAATTGCTGAATAATAGTGAATCAAAGAGGAATCCCTCCCTAAATTGCTCTCCAGTGAGGAGACGGGGCCATGTGAATCTATGTGTTTTCTCAAGAGATGATAAATCTGATAATAGAGAAATGGGAATATACTGATCATTGTAAAATAACCCTCTGCTTGGAATAATTCTGTAATGATATACTAGATTATACACTTCTCCTATTCAAATTCAAGACTTTAGTTGTAAGAGGATCACAGATTATCTTCTCTCTTTGTATAACACTTCTATCTTCATCCCCTTGATGTTGATTATGATGGAAATTGCCAACAAATTTCCTCTGCACAAGTATCTGCTTTAAGTTCTGTGACCTTGGAACTGACAGAAAACAGTTAATGACAGAGGTTGTATAAGAAACAGGACTATAATCAAAAATATCTGAATCCAGTATACCAGCTAGAAGGTAGGCATACAGACTGACGCTCAACAGGTATTAGTGTTATTAGGTGTAGCTATGATCCTGGACCTATGATATAAAAAGGTTTAACTTTTACCTGTTGATCAGGAAGATATCTCAAAGAACTAAGACTTGAATATAGACCCTGGATTCAGTTATCAGCACTGCATGATTCCAGGATTGCCCACTGGATTTGTCTTTTTTTCTCTCAAGACACTAGGCCTTCACAGCACATGACTGAACTGAACAGTGAACATTCAGGTAACAATTAGTCCCTCAAACCTTCACAGCCATCTGGCTAAGTATCACTGGAAATGGTCCACAAGCCCCCCTGAAAATGTCCTACTCCCCCATAACTGCCCACCAAAAACTTTAACTTTGAGTAATAAGGGATATTAATAGAAGGAAATGTACTGGTGATTGCAATATTCTAGATGAGTGTGAAATTTGGAGGCTATAGCTATCATAAAGGTTAGAATAAGAAAGTAATTACTTACAGTATCATTGTAGAAAGAAAAAATATGTTTGTTACAAAATAGAAATCATACCATTTTTTCAGATCACAAGGTCAAGAAATAGAAATCAATTATAAAAATAAAGTTGAGGCAAGATTAATTATTTGGAAACTAAACAACACACTATTAAACAAAAATTTGATCTAAAAAAATTGAAGAAATTAAAACATTCATCGATAAAAACAAGCATGAAGAAAAAAAACTTTCTGAATCTATGAGACATGAAAAAATGGTATTAATGGGAACGTTCATGGCTGATTAGTCTCACACCAGAAACTCCAAGGAATGACTTTTCTCTCAGTTAGAAAAAACTAAGAAAGGAACAGCAAATGAGCGCAAAGGAGAATGCAGAAGACAGTCAAAATTTAGAGTGTAAATAAATGATATAGAATACAAGAGAACAAAACAAAAGATCAATGATACGAAGACTTTGTTCTTTGAAAGAATGAACAAAATCAACAAATTTTTAGCTAGACTTACAAAATTAAAATACATGAAGAGAAAACCCAAATTAATAGGATCAACATTTTGAGAAAATGATGAGTAGGTAACAGACTTTAATTCATTGTCTCCTATCAATTGTCATCAAGGGGAGATTATAAGGAGATTAACAAATCAAATAAAAATTTATGATTTAATACATGGTTGTTTTTTTTTTAACATTTTATTATACCACCGTGAGATATACAATTACAACGTTGTTCACGCTTGGGGGTTTTGGTCACACAGTGTTCCAGCACCCCGCCCTCCACCAGTGCCCCTCAGCCACCACCCATGTCCCCAATTCCCTCCCCCTCCCACATCCCGCCTAAATGGCAGGTTCTTTATCTCCTCTCCTCTCTCTCCTCTCTCTCTCCTCCTTCTCCCACACATTGTGGGTTGCACTACGTACACTTAGAAGCCATCATTTGCATTTTTTGTCTGTCTTTAATGCTCAGTTCTATGTTAGCATCAGAATTTTAGACATTTATTCACTCATGTTCCTTTCTCTATCTAAACCAACCTCTGACTCCCACACGCTTGTGGTAATTTCCACTTTTGGTAAGATCACCTAGTATATTTATGCCATGCAAATAAATGCAGTCATTCTATGTCTCTCCCTTTCCTTCTGACTAATTTCACTCAACATGATTCTTTCCATATCCATCCATTTATAGCAAAATTTCATAACTTCATTTTTCTGACAGCTGCATAGTATTCCATTGTGTAGATGTACCACAGTTTCTTTATCCAGTCATCAGTTCTCGGGCATACTGGTTGTTTCCAGGTTTTGGCTATTGTGAACAGTGCTGCTATGAAAATAAAAGTGCGGATTGTGTTTCCGCTGTGCGTTTTGGCTTTCCAGGGTATATTCCCAGGAGCGGTATGGCTGGGTCAAAGGGGAGCTCAATTTCTAGTCTTTGGAGGAATGTCCATATTGTTTTCCAGAAAGGTTGTACAAGTCGACATTCCCACCAACAGTGTATGAGAGTCCCCTTTTCCCCACATCCACGCCAGCACTTGTTGCTTTTACCCTTTTGGATATGGGCCATTCTCTGTGGTGTGAGGTGATATCTCATTGTTGTTTTGATTTGCATCTCTCTGATGATTAGTGATGATGAGCATTTTTTCATATGCCTTTTGGCCATTCGGATTTCTTCCTTGTCAAAGTTTCTGTTCATCTCCTCTCCCCATTTTCTAATGGGGTTGGCTGTTTTTTTCTTATATAGCTGTACCAGTGCCTGATATATCCTGGATATTAACCCCTTATCAGATGGGTATTGGGTGAATATTATTTCCCATTCCGTCGACTGTCTTTCTATCTTGGTCACTGTTTCTTTCGAGGTGCAGAAGCTCTTCAGTTTCATGTAGTCCCATATATTTATATTTTCTTCTAGTTGCTTTGTTAATGGTGCTTCACCTTTGAAGATGTCTTTAGCATCGATGTCGTGGAGGGTTTTTCCTATATTTTCTTCAACATACTTTATGGATTCAGGTATGACATTGAGATCTTTAATCCATTTTGAACTGATTTTTGTGCAAGGTGTTAGACACAGGTCCAAATTCATTTTTTTTACATGTAGCTGTCCAGTTTTCCCAGCACCACTTGTTGAAGAGGCTTTCTTTACTCCAGTTTGGACTCTTTGCACCTTTATCAAAGATTAACTGATCATGTCTTTGAGGGTGGGTTTCAGGATACTCAACTCTATTCCATAGGTTCACCGGTCTGTTTTTATTCCAGTACCACGCTGTTTTAATTACTGCTGCTTTGTAGTACAGTTTGAGGTTGGGAAAGGTGATGCCTCCCATCTTCTTCTTCCCAAGGATTGCTTTAGCTATCCGTGGGGGCTTATTATTCCATATGAATTTCAGAAGTGTTTGGTCAATTTCTTTAAAGAATGTCATGGGAATCCTTATAGGAACCACATTGAATCTGTACAAAGCTCTAGGGAGTATTACCATCTTAACAATGTTAATTCTCCCCATCCATGAGCAGGGAATGTGTTTCCATTTCCTTGTGTCCTCTTTTATTTCTTGAAGCAGTGTCTTGTAGTTCTCTTTGTATAGATCCTTTACACACTTGGTTAAGCTGATTCCTAGGTATTTGATTTTCTGTGGCACAATTGTGAATGGAATCGATTTCTTAATATCCCTTTCTTCTCTTTCGTTATTTGTGTATAGGAAAGCCACCGACTTTTGGGTATTGATTTTGTACCCTGCCACTCTACTATACCTATCTATTGTTTCTAAGAGTTTTTGGGTCGAGAGTTTAGGGTTCTCTAGGTATAATATCATGTCATCTGCAAATAATGATAGCTTGATTTCTTCCTTGCCTATCTGGGTGCCCTTAATGTCCTTTTCTTCTCTGATTAATATGGCGAGTACCTCCAGTACTATATTGAATAAAAGAGGTGAGAGAGAGCAACCTTGTCGTGTTCCTGATCTTAAGGGGAAGGCTTTCAATTTTTCCCCATTGAGAATGATACTCGCTGTGGGCTTTTGGTAGATGGCTTTGACTATCTTGAGGAAGCTTCCTTCAATTCCCATTTTCTGGAGGGTTTTAATCATGAATGGGTGCTGGATCTTTTCAAATGCTTTTTCTGCATCTATCGATAGGACCATATGGTTTTTATTTTTTCTCTTATTGATGTGATGTTTTATGTTGATTGATTTGCGAATGTTGAACCATCCTTGCATTCCCGGGATGAATCCTACTTGGTCATGATGTATGATCTTTTGATGAGTTTTTGGATTCTGTTTGCTAGTATTTTGTTGAAGATCTTAGCATCTGTGTTCATCAAGGAGATTGGTCTGTAATTTTCCTTCTTTGTATTGTCTCTCCCTGCTTTGGGTATCAGGGTGATATGCGCCTCGTAGAAGCTGTTTGGGAGTGTTTCTGTTTCTTCTATTTCCTGGAAGAGCTTGAACAGGACTGGCAGTAGGTCCTCCTTAAAGGTTTGGTAGAATTCGCCAGTGAACCCATCTGGACCTGGGCTTTTGTGTTTGGGTAATACATGGTTTTCTGACTTGAACTCAAGTCAGTCAAGCCTTTGTATTGATAAGCCCTCAGGATGAACTCAATTATAGCTCAAGTATATATGACAAAAATTCCTCCAGTGGATTTGAAAGGAACATGATTTATTTTTTAATCAACATTGGTAAAAAGAAACCCCTAAACTTTAAAAAAATTTCTTAATAAAGGGTCTGAATTGATGTTGAAACTGAGAGGCCTGTTTAAGTGAGGACCTGTGTAACCTTAACTGTTTAAATAAGGTTATAGGTGGATTACTGAAGTGGTTCTAGATCATCAGAAGGTATGTGAGTGAATAGGAAAACCTGCTGATGGTAGTGCTAGAGGTAAGTAGTATAAGCAAAATGAACACATATGTTGTGGCAAAACTGTCTTGCTTCCTTTCCAGGGGTAGCAATTTATCATTACTTAGTGAATGAATGGACTTCTTAATCCCATGGCCATGCAGCTCACAACCTGTCTGTGACAAGCAGCTTTGATAAAATTACATAAAAAGAAGAAACACTATACTTCAGTATTCATTATACATTGCCAATCACTATTATAACTGTGGTACTGTATCAGTAATACGTAGAATATGTTAAGTTCAAGAATCGGTGACTTCATTTCTCATGAGAACCAGTTGCTCATATGGGGCCCTGGTGTCTCCTCGCCTTATAATTGAGATTCATGACTTTACTGACCCTATTGCTCAGAAGAATTTTACTTCCACTACTGCTATTGTTCTTAAGCTTTTTCCACTCATGATTTCATTTAGCATGCACAAACACAACACAATAGGTAAATTCATTAGCTACTTATAATGAATCACAATGAGATTTGCTTTAAAACTTTTTTAAAAATTTATAACCTATGTGACCCACAGGGAAGAGCAACTTGATACATTACACACATTTATATGTAATAATTCACAGTTTAAGAATACGCAATATAACATTACATTAATGATGCCATCCAGTTGCTTTGTAATCTTAGTGCCAGCAGAAGTCAGATATGAGATCAGTCCTATCAGTGAATAGTATACAATATGTCTTGCCCAACCTTATTTTTTATGTCATAAAAAGAGTAACCAACTAGAAATTTGCATACCTTGTTCTAGTTGAAATGAACTTTATTTAAGAGTCAAACTAGTCTGAGAGAGGCAAAATAAACAATAGTCGTTATCATTACTATGTAGGCAAACCCTTTTAAATCCATCAGACCTGGGAGCATTAATTTAGGGTGACACACAGCTGAGCTTCTCAGGATTAGCTTTGAGCAGAACTGCCTCAACTAACATTCAATGATTTAAAATAGAACATTCTGGACCCTTTGTCTCAAATTAGCATATTTCTGAAAGGGTATTCAAGGTATTGAGTTTCCTTGGAAGAGGCAATGATCTTTTTTTGTGTTGTGTGATAGCAACACAGTTTAACATCTGTGCAGGTATGCCTACTTTGCTTCTTTACATGAGTTTTTCTCAAGTGACAACTTCAAAGACTTTCTACAAGCTAACTAATGCGTGAAAATATGTCTTAAGAACCATATATAGAAAGATGATGATCTACATCAATTGATGATACTTTGTATTAGAAATTCTAACATGAATACTCAGCATACTGGGAGCAGCCTTGGAGACTCCCTTCCCAAGGACCATCTATTATGGCTCTTGAGGTGCAAAACATTACTGGGGTGACCTATGCATCCCCAGAACTGCAGGGACCAAACAGCATTACATCATCAGATCTTTGCTTTGGATCTATCACCTTGGTGGCTAAGAACATGTGAGTCACTGGATCTCCTGAGTACCAGTTGGGAGCCCTTCCAAATATATGTATATGAATTCACATGTATGCATATATAACCAATAAACATATTTCTATCAGTGCACACACATAATAATTAAAAATAAACTTTGCTAATATTGACACTGATTTGTAAATTTCTTTTATCAAAGACAAGGCAGTTTTCTATATCATTTCTTAACAATCATCTGCAATGAAAGTCCTTGCTGCAGTTAGTTTGATTTTTATTTCACAAATGATGACATTATCATCACCTTGAGTAATATTAGCAAACATTTACTGTCTGGTTATTATATAGCCGGGCAGTACATTGATCAATGGCAATGGCAATGGCAGTAAAGAAAGACGGGATTTAGACAAATTCGGTATATAATAGACCAATTTAAGAGAAAGCATAGTCCTGACAATAGCAAAATATAGCTATGTGCAGCTCAAAAAACACACACATACCCTAGGGTCCTATTGCAGTAGAACAATATTACGGTAAAAAATTCAAATTTGATACTATTGACTTAATATCTAAAGCAAGTTTTATGTTTGAAAAATAAAGCTCTCTATAAAAACATTTACTTGTACACTAATCTGCTGCACAGAGAAATCCAAAGTCCTTGAAACATGAAATTTCTAAGAAAAATTATTAATGGGACAGGCAAAAATATTCTAATGCAAGAACATAGTAATTTTCAAAAATCAATCATCTGCTACAGAAGAGATTGAAAGAAAATGATAGCAAGTCCAGCACAGATCTGAGAAACCCTTCTCTGCTAGAATTGCTTGAGTACGAGGTGGTTCTATTGCACTGGTGGTCTCTCAAACAAGTTTTAATTAAATTCAGCAATAAAAACATATGCCTTTTATGGTGAGAGAGAACTCATAAAACTTTTGTGCAAATGCCAGGTAGTGTTTGCATTAGCGACCCATGAGGGGTTTCGTTTTGCTGTTTTCAACTCCATAAAAGTACCACCTAAGAAAATAATGAAGATCTTACTTGTCTTTCTTAAACATTTTGTGAACCAAAGGTATACTTCTCAAGTCTATCCACGCTAACTTTGTGAATATAAGTTGATCACTCACTAATAAGAAACAAATGAGAACAATAGACTTTCAAAAGCTGATAATGTATTGCTACTTCTTTCCAGAAATGCAATAGTTTTAAAAAAGTTAATTAGGGAAATTATAATCAACTTTCTATTTTAAGTATAATACATTTTAACGATTTGCCCCTGAATTTTATTTTCTTTTTGACCACCACTCAGTGGTGTTCAGGTTTGACTCCTTAGTCTAGGCATCTCTCTTGATGGTGCCCAGGGGATCTCATAGGATGCTGGGGATTGAACCAAGCCAGCAGCATGCAAGGGAAGTGGCCTACCAGCTGTAATATTACTCAGGTCCCACCATTTTTTCAATTTGCATCTGCTTCTTAAAATTTTTCTGACATATTTCTAGTCAAAAATATTTTCACCTGGACATGAAACTTATTTCTCACTAACCTAACATTGATCATGTACCTTTCCCACATGAAAATTTCTGGAGATTCCTGCAACTAAAGAATACCAATCTGTCTTTTATACTCACCATCAATTTCTCCTTTCCCTTGCTTCTCCTCCTGGTTCTTCTCCCCACTCTATTCCTCTTCCCTCTCCTGTACATTCCTCTCTGTCTCCCACAATCCTCTGCTTCCTTCCCCTTCTTGCCTCCACTCCTCTTTCTTCTCCTTCCCTTTCCTCACTTTATATGGGGACATAGGGACCATACCCAGCAGAACTCAGAAGACTCACTAATGCAGTGCTTAGGACTGTTAATGCTAGGTGCCATTAGGGCTCTTCCCAGAGGTACTGGGGACAGGAGTACATGTAGCCCTGGGGATCAGACTCAGGGCCTCACATTTGTTTGGCTTTAAACTTTGGTTGGGACGGATTTCTGGCCTCTGTAGCAAGTTTCTGGAATTTACTAAACTTAATTTCCTATATTTTTGTTCCCTTCTTCTTTGATGTAACTTAAAGACATTATGCATGTTTATGTGTATCACTGTCACTGTATCACTGTCTTCCCGTTACTTATCGATTTGGTTGAGCGGGCACCAGTAACATCTCTTTACGTCCTATTGCAAGCAAGTGTAGCTCAAGGGCATTTGCTTGCTCCAGGGACAGGAAGAGCCTCAAACCATTCTTCAGGTCATGGAATTGAGGTCCATAATTGTTACTAGTTTTTGGCATAACAAATAAAACACAGGTAGCTTGACAGGCTCTGCTGTGTAGGTGGTATACTATCAGTAGAAGGCTCTCATCTCGAGCATTTACCGTTTAAACTTATCGGTAAATGCAGTAGCACAGTGGGTAAGGCATTAGCCTTGCATGCGCCCAACCTGGGTTTAATCCCGGCATCCCACATGGTCCCCTGAGCACTGCCAGGAGTAATTCCTGAGCAAAGAGCTAGGAGTAACCTATAAGCATCTCTGGGTGTGACCCAAAAAAGCAAAATAAAAATTACCTGCAGCGGAGCAATAATACAGTGGGTAGGGCTGTTGCCTTGCATGCTGCTGACCTGGCTTCAATCTGTTTATGTGTATGCACTTAAAAAAAAAATTTAGCCATTCCTGGCAGTTCTCCAAACCTGCTCCTTGCTCTGAGCTCAGGGATTACTCCTGTATGCACTTGGGTACATTATTCGGTTTTAGGGATCAAAGTTAGAGCTGCATTACAAGACAAAAACGTTACCCATGGTACTATATCTACAGCCACTGAATATAGATTTATTTCAAATGCTTATTTTACTTAGATAGTTAGGATTTGGGGAAATGATTATGCCACAGACTGTTATTTAATTTTTTAACCCTGTACTTGAATAGCTATACTATTTTAACCATATTTACAGTTAAGCAAAGTGTAGGATAACTTGCACAGGAAAAATTCTGTGTATGATTAATGAATATCATTACTCACGCTGGCTTAAAAAGATCAGTTTTAACATTCATAAAACATTTCCCTCCTGACTGCATTACATAAAGACACTAAACAGGGGACACTACTTGCAGGAAGGGTGAGAGACCAGAAAGAGAAGTGGGGATTCTGGGTAATTGGATCATTACATTTACTATGACACGTCTATCTTGCACAATTGTTTTAGTAGTATTAAGGTTGGTGCTGGCGATTGAACCCAGTGTCCCTCACATGTGAGGCATATGTTTTACGACAACCTATAACTCAAATCCCTGAACAATCATTCTTCTTCTTCACTTGTCTTCCTGTTCTTCATCGATTTGCCTGAGCGGGCACCAGTAACACCTCCATATGTCCTGTCTCATGCTAGTGTAGCCCAAAGGCATCCGCTCGCTCCAAGAATATAAAGAGCCTCACTGCCCTGGGCAACCAGCCATAGAATGCAGAGCCTCAGGCGGCTGGGGAACTGGAACTTGGCTCTTCCCTAGCTCAGCTGACCATGGGGCCCCCAGGAGGGACAGATGGGTTTTGGGAGTGGGCCCATCACCTCTGGGAGGTCCTGGAAGCAGCCGGATGAGATTCGCCCACCACATAAGCCGCCACTTTCGCTGTCCGGATGCTACAGCACATCAGAGTCCGCCCAGGAGTGACGCTGACCTCAAGACCAGACTAACAGATCAAGATGAGTTCGAACCTAGGTGGGCAGCTCCCAGAGGTTGGAATCACTGGGTATTGTCAGATAGAGCTGGGGTCGTGCCTCCCTCTCTTCATTTTGTCTGAACCCCGTAACCCCGCCTAGGAGCTGCCCTGGGGCAACCAGCCATAGCATGCAGAGCCTCACACGCAGCTGGGGGAACTGGAACTCGGCTCTCCCCTAACTCAGCTGACCAAGAGGTCCCCAGGAGGACAGATGGGTTTTTGGGTGTTGGCCCATCACCTCAGTGAGGTCCGAGAAGCAGCCGGATGAGACTCACCCACCACATTAGCCTCCATTTTTGCTGTCGGCGCTGGACCATGAGGCCCCTAAGTCGGCGCCACGTGGTCCATCAAACCAGCGGAAACAGTTATGTCCTTTAATGTACTGCATTCTACGATGTGTAGGAAAGGTAGGCGGGAGGGAGAGAAAGAGAAGAGAGAAAAGATATACAGAACCCACCAAGTAGTTGGAAGTGAGGGGGTGGGAGGTGGGGGACATTGGTGATGGGAGATGGGTTAGGGGTGGAGGGATGGGTGTCGGAGCACTGTAGAACTGGAACTCGAGCATGAGCATATTGCAATTGTATGTCTAAAAATGGTGTAATAAAAGTAAAAAAAAGAGCCTCAAACCATTCCCATCAGGTCATGTGAATGAAGTCTATAATTGTTACTGGTATTTGGCATATCATTAGGTCAGTAGAAAACACACTTCTATTATATCAGGCCAGGTACCTGAAAATATTTTTGGTAAATATCAGAGAGTAAGTATTTTCAATTCTGTGAGTCCTATAATTTTTGTAATAATTTCTCAACTTGACTATTACAGTGCAAAGGCATCAGAGACAAAAATGTGAAAGCCATTTCCATTACAATATTATTTATGGTACTTATATTTTATATTCACATAGTGTTTGCATGTCATAATTTTTTCTCAACAATTAAAAACTTAGACTATTTTTAACTCCAGGGCTATATGAAATCATATTCAACTGTGGTCTATCAGGTCACTGATAGGATCAATCTGTTCGCGATTGTATATTTCATTTCTATTCTTAGCTGTTAATAAAGTTACTGGCACTAATCAAAAACTCAATGCATATTTGTGAAATGAATGAATTATATGTAGATGATCTGTTTAATTAAACCCAGGGGATACAATTGGAAAACTAATTGTTTATATCACATGAAATTAGAAGTAGTAATATGTACCTTATTAAGTATAGTTTCAAATAATTACAAAAAATTAGCCTTTAAAAATTAAAAATAAAAAAAAAGCAGAAAAATGTGCTTTAGAATCAAAACATTTCTAGTAATAAAATAGAAACTCTAGGTGAGAAGCAACTATGTTCTATTCATTCTATGTATAGGGAAGGAAAACAGCTGTGGTTAAAGTAGGACTCAAGGAAGTCTGAGGTCTTAAAACAAATGTAATGGCCACATTTCTGCTTGCTCCACGAGTTCAGCATGCCAGGCCAATTGAAGACATCAGAGAACTTCAAAAAGCCTGAATCACCTAAGTAGGCTGGCAACGGATGCCATTTTTAATCACCTAGGTCAATTTATGCGCCTGGAATCCTCCTCAAATATCCAGCAGTTCCCTAAGTTTCATTCAGGTACACGTAGTTCCAAGCTCATTTTAACCTTGGTGTCATAGAATCAGAACAGAAAATGAAAATACTGCCATATAAACAGAGAATACTATTTCAGTCAGATATCTCCTTTTAAGAGAGTGTATGAGGATAGAGAGAGGGAGAACAATTCTCAGATATATAGCCCACCTAGGTAAAGCACTTTGAAATGTACTTCATTTATTTATTTTAGGCCATTTTTGGCTCAAAATCATGCAAAATTACTGTCTCTAGTTTCATTCTGCTCTTTTGAAATAGTCCAGATTTTGTGCTAAGAGTTTAAAGCCACAGCAAAGAGCTAGGCCAAGAGGGAAAGCTTTTGAAGAGTTCTCACAGCTGTGAAAACACAGGCCTCAGGCTGTGTGTAGAGTTACTTCAAACAGCTGCTTCAGGTGACTAAACACCTTGAGTCTCATTCATCAAGTGTTGTTTATACTGGCTGACAGACCAGACTTGGGAGAATTAACTCAGAGAAAAAAGATGCACTACATACCAAGTATGGGAAAGGAACCTAGTTCTTTAAATGGGGTGCAAAGAAAAAGGAAAAAAGATAAATTTCAAATAAAGCAGAACAAGAGCATTTTTGCTTTAGTGGATAAGACATCTTGTAATGTCCTTTGCACCTCTAAAATCAAATGTGAAATACAGCTGGTTTGGCATTTTTGTTGTCTTGAATAAACTGTGATGGATAACTACTCCTATATGTGATGAAATGAATCATAAATAGTCACAAAATTTCTCATCAATTTTCAGTGCATAAAATATTGAAAAGGATAGGTAGATAGATGGATAGATGGATGGATAGATAGATAGATAGACAGATAGATGGATGGATGATGGATGGATGGATGGATGGATGAAGGATGGACGATGGACAGACGGACAGATAGACAGATAGATAGGTAGATAGATAGAGAGATGATAGATAGATAGATAGATAGATAGATAGACATAGAGAGAGAGAGATAAGCATTTTCATTGGTTTTGCGAAGGAAAATATGGTATTTTTACCCTTCTAGAAAAGCCTGTGTTCTCTCTTGAGCATGTATCACATTTCCAGTCTCCTCACGATTCTCTAAGAGAAATTTCTTTAGCAAAATGGTTTTAGTACATACACAAAAGTAAAGTACTAAGAGCTGATCTTACCTTGATACACTAATTTATTACAAACATTTTCTTATGTGAGCTTGGTCACTGGGCTTATTTCAGCATTTAAAAATACTTTCATCTAATCTATTCAAAAAGGTGACTTGATAAAAATAATGTATTTTAAAACATGTAACCATTTGCATGGATCAAAAAGAAGTATGAAATAAAATATGACATAACTCAGTGTCAGACAAGTGTTACTAGTTAAATGCTTTAAATATTGAAAACCAGCTTTAATATTTCCTTTAATCTAGAAATCTCTCACATGGAACTTCCCCTCTTTCTACATCAGGGAGTAACTCAACATTTTTTCCGTGGCTTCATTCATGCTAAGAAGAAAAATCTATTTGACTATCTCCTTGTCAACCAGATTTTGCTGGTTGTAAATTTTGACAATTAGTTAATCATTTACGTTAAGGCTGATTTCAAAAGTAAGATCTCATTTCAGTACCCCATTCACAAATTTATGAGTGACATTTAACCATTGACTTTTTTTTTCTGACCTGTTTTCCCAGTTAAGAAAAATGTGTTTCAAATATCTGAATTGACATACTTTATAACATTATTTAAGCTTAAGCACTGCTTAACATACAAAATGCCATAGGGGCTGTCAAAACTAAGCTCCTGTTTCTTTAGTTCAAGATTTGTCCTGGGATTGTGCACATCTAGCAGAGTTCCATGGGAATACTGATGTTCAGGACCAAAAGACCACACCTAGAAGATCAAGCCATTAAAATACAGCAACTCAATTGTATTAATCCATAATTAAGAAGGTCCCAGCAATTTCATATATATACATTTATATATAATATATAAATACATTTATATATAAATATCTATATATTTATATACAAATATATATTACATTTATATATAATTTACATATGATTATATGTGTATATATAAAACTTTTTTTGCTTTGTTTGGTTCCACCTAATCCCTGTGAAGATGTACTCAAGGAACTTACGCAGTGCCAGAGATTGAACTCCGGTCAGCCTCATGCAATGCAGACACTTATTTTTTGCTATATCTTTCTGGTCCATCATATCTTATAGTAGCATGGAAATATAGTTACAATAGTTATATGGTTAAACTTTAAAGAAGTATAATTGAAATTAATCTGTCTATCTTTTTTTAATTTTTTTTATTTTACAAATAAAAAAGATATACAATTAAAAAGTTCATATTTGGGTTTTGGTCATACAGTGTTCCAGCACCCGTCCCTCCACCAGTGCCCATCTCCCAACACCAACGTCCCCGGTTCCCTCCCCCTTCCCCCAGTCCACCTCCATGGCAGGTTCTTTATTTCTTTCCCTTTCTCTCTCTTTCTCTTTTCCTTCCCTTCCAGACTATGGATTACAGAACATACATTAAAAGGTTGTCATGTGTATCCTTTTGCCTCTATTTAATGCTCAGTTCTAGGTTGGCATTAGTACCCTCGACAATTGTTAGCACCCTGTTCCATTTTCTGTCTTACCTAACCTCTGACTCCCACACGTTTGTGATAATTTCCACCTTTGACAAGAGCTCCTGATATATGTTTCACTTGACCTTGGATATTGGTATCATAATATGTGCATATATATTTATGTTATGCAAATAAATGCAGTCATTCTGGATCTGTCTCTCTCCTTCTGGCTAATTTCACTCAGGCATAATCTTCTCCATGTCCATCCATTTATAGGCAAATTTTATAACTTCATTTTTCCTAACAGCTGCATAGTATTCCATTGTGTAGATGTACCAAAGCTTCTTTATCCAGTCATCGATTTTCGGGCACTCTGGTTGCTTCCAGATTCTGGCTATTGTGAATAATGCTGCTATGAACATCAAAGTAGGGATGGTGTTTCTGCTGCGTATTTTTTGGTTTCCCAGAGTAGATTCCCAGGAGTGGTATGGCTGGGTCAAATGGGAGTTCAATTTCTAGTCTTTGGAGGAATGTCCATATTGTTTTCCAGAAAGGCTGTACCAGCCGGCATTCCCACCAACAATGGATGAGTGTCCCCTTTTCCCCACATCTATGCCAGCACTTGTTGTTCTTGCTCTTTGAATATGTGCCAGTCTCTGTGGTGCAAAGTGGTATCTCATTGTTGTTTTGATTTGCATCTCTCTGATGATTAGTGATGATGAGCATTTTTTCATATGTTTTTGGCCATTCGAATTTCTTCCTTGCTGAAGTTTCTGTTCATTTCTTCTCCCCATTTTTTGATGGGGTTGTTTGTTTTCTTCTTGTAAAGTTCTACCAGTGCCTGATATATTCTGGATATTAACCCCTTATCAAATGGGTATCGGGTGAATATTCTTTCCCATTCTGTGGACTGCTTTTTGTATCTTAGTCACTGTTTCTTTTGAGGTGCAGAAGCTTTTTAGTTTCATGTAGTCCCATATGTTTATCTTTTCTTCTAGTTGCTTTGTTAGTGATGTTTCACCTTTGAAGATGCCTTTAGCTTCAATGTTGTGGAGGGTTTTTCCTATATTTTCTTCAATGTACTTTATGGATTCAAGTCTGATATTGAGATCTTTAATCCATTTTGATCTGATTTCTGTGCATGGTGTTAGACACAGGTCCAAATTCATTATTTTACATGTCACTGCCCAGTTTTCCCAACACCACTTGTTGAAGAGGCTTTCCTTACTCCATTTTAGACTCATTGCACCTTTATCAAAGATTAAATGATCATGTGTTTGAGGTTGGGTGTCAGGATACTCAATTCTATTCCACAGGTCCACAGGTCTGTTTTTATTCCAATACCATGCTGTTTTAATTACTACTGCCTCGTAGTACAGTTTGAAGTTGGGAAAGGTGATGCCTCCCATCTTCTTTTTCCCCGAGGATTGCTTTAGCTATCCTTGGGGTTTATTGTTCCATACAAATTTCAGGAGCGTTTGGTCAATTTCTTTGAAGAATGTCATCGGTATCCTCATAGGGACTGCATTGAATCTGTACAGAGCTCTAGGGAGTATTACCATTTTGACAATGTTGATTTTCCCCCATCCATGAACAGGGAATGTGTTTCCATTTCCTTGTGTCCTCTTTTATCTCTTGGAGCATTATCTTGTAGTTTTCTTTGTACAGGTCATTTACATACTTGGGTAAGTTGATTCCTAGGTATTTGATTTTCTGTGGCACAATTGTGAATGGAATAGTTTCCTTAATATCCCTTTCTTCTCTTTCGTTATTTGTATATAGGAAAGCCACCGACTTTTGGGTGTTGATTTTGTATCCTGCCACTCTACTATGTGCGTCTATTGTTTCTAGGAGTTTTTTGGTAGAGAGTTTAGGGTTCTCTAGGTATAATATCATGTCATCTGCAAATAATGATAGCTTGACTTCTTCCTTGCCTATCTGGATGCCCTTGATGTCCTTTTTCTTTTCTGATTGCTATGGCAAGTACTTCCAATACTATATTGAATAAAAGAGGTGAGAGTGTCTTACCCCTTTCTTAATTACTTAGAGAGCCCCAGATTTGTTTGGCTTCATGGCAAAACCAGAAAAAAATAGTATTTTTCCAGTTTCTCAGCTTGGCTTTAGTGATTAGTGGGGATTCAGTTGACCTTTTACAATTTGTTTTTTGTTTCGGCCATGCCACTCTGTTCTTGACATACTCCTGGCTCTGTGCTCAAGGGCAGCCATTGAACCCGGTGGCCCAAGCGAGGTGCTCTCTCTCCGGATTAGATGGACCCTGTAATAAGGGGCTTGAGCAGCCAGCGCTTGTATTGTCCTGTTGTCAGTGAGAAGAGGGATGTTGGGAAGGTGGAGGGCCATGCTGGGACCACGACCGAACATTTGAATAAGCTCCGCAGTTGCTTTTCTGTCCTACTCAGTCAGGTGCGATTCCTAAGTCAGATAACCCTGGTGGTCCATTGAGGTTGGACTTAGGGTATACCTCCTGTCCACATGAGCCCAAAGCTCTATGTCTCTGATCCAATTTATTCCTTACCACGACCACGTGATGAGCCTTTATTCACCAGCTCTCTCCTTCCGGAAAGGACCCTGCAGCCTGGACATTTCTAAGTTACTTATCCTGAGGCAGGTAAGTATGGTCGTGGGTTTGTTTCATCGCAAAAGCTTATGCTCTTGAGCAGAGTGTAGGATGAGCTTTCTACACATGGGCTTTCAGAGGCTTTCAGACCCATGTGGCACTGGTAGGTAAAATGGGAGAAAATAATACAGTAGAAACCTCTGCCTCCTGGAAATGTTGATAATGACCAACAATTTCAAGAGAAATATGGAAATTATATGTTTCATTTGACAAAGTAAAGGGCAGAGATTTTAGTTTATTTTCTTTTGTCCTAAATCCTAAAGCTGGTCAGCATCCCTAATGGCTTCCAGGGATTGGGATTATAGTACAGCAGATATGGTCTTGCCTTGTACATGGGTTTACTCAACCTGGGTTTGATTCCAGGTACCACATATGGTTCCCCAAGTTGGAATAAAGCCAGAGATGAAGGATGCGTCTTCGGACGCTGCCCTTGCAAGCAGAGGCAGAGCTGGAACCCCACCCCATGCTGAGTGGACAGGCTAGTGCCTGTGAGGCTGACCATCTGGAAAAATCAAGCATGCTTCTCCTTACTAGGCATACATGATCTCGATAGCACCCACCTTAATCTCTTCTTGCCTACACATCCGTAATCTAGCTTCAACGTTAAGCGTTAACCTTTCTCCTGCCCTTCGTGTTCAGGAATGTGCAGGCAGGGGCTATGTGGGAGCTCACATGTACGTTCTCATGGTGGTCTGTACATCTGGTTTCTTAGTTCTCCGTAAGTGACGCTCAGTCTGTGCCTATATGTAAATAAAAGGAGACTATATTTTGCTGTTTGGGGCCAAAGAGCCAGAGCCGAGCCGAGGCCCTCCATGCTATTATCATTCCTCTTGCAAAGTCTTACCTCTGCGCCCGACCTCTAGAATTCATGCAATATCTGACGCCAAACATGGGGCGCCAGACCCCGAGCTCTGCCAGGAGCGATCCCTGAGCACAGAGTCAGAAGTAAACCCTGAACACTGCTACGTGTAGTCCCCAAACAAACAACAAAATAAAGAACTAAATACTTTCCAGGTTAGGGAACTCTCATCCCTATTGTCAAAACACTTAACTAGCTGGTGCTGAGAATTTACTAACTGCTCTTTTGGGTTCTTTGCCATCACTTTCTTTGGGCTGACACTTTCTGGAAGATACTTTTTTTTAATTTATTTTTTGATATTTTATTATACCACTGTGAGATATGCTATTACAAAGATGTTTATGTCTGGGTTTCGGTCATACAGTGTTTCAGCACCCATCCCTCCACCAGTGCCCATTTCCCACCACCAATGGCTCCATTCCTCTTCCATCCCCTAGCCTGCCTCTATGAATTTATCACTTCTCTTTATCACTTCTCTCTCTCTCTCCATTCTCTTACACATTGTGGATTGCAATACATACATTTAGAAGTTATCATGTGTATCTTTTTGCTTTCTGGCAGATTCTTGATGGACATTTCTCAGGAGCTCTGCTACTTCCCATAGTTTCAGGATCCTAGTGGATGCCCTCGCCCCTGGAGAGTAATGAACCCCCTATATATACTGTTTTCCCATGCATCATGGCTAGATACAAGAAAGGTTGTTTTACAAATATACACTGGAAGAGACAGACAGTAAAAACAATGATCATGAGAATATATTGCAGTAAAATTTAATGTGGGTCTCTCTCTCCAGATAGTTTATTATTTGTGATATACAGGTAAGTGGAACTGCAGAAATCCAAATCATGCCAGGAAGGAGGGATCTTGTATGCCAGCAGACTCCTCAGTGGCTCAGAACAGAAGGTCACAGTTCAAGTCCTGCCTTTACGGCTTCATTTTCCTAAGCTCTGTACAATGGGGTAACTTGGTGCTTACCCAGAAGGCCACCAAGAGAACCATTAACTAATGGCTAATGGGCAGGTAACAGAGGATCAGAATTACTAATGCTTGAAGACTGACACACGGTAGGTGCTCCAAAATAAACCGTGGTTCTTCAAAGCATTATTCCCAAGGCACATCTTAGGGGGCCACTTGCCACTGTGAGCTGGAGAGGGTGAGCACCTCCCTCACTGCTGCACAGCTTGGAGATCATGCCTCTCTTGTTCTCACCAACTGTTAAGGAAGCGCTGAAAATTTGACTCTGTGTAAACTTTGATTTCAAAGTATTTGCTCCTTTCTTTCCTTTTGAAAAATTCTCTGTGGGGAAAATCCTGCTCCTTAGCCTTTTTCAGACTGCCATGGATTATTCATGTCATTTATTCATTCAACAAACTGTGAAGAGTTGAAGGCAATTCAGAAGAAGCCCTTTCTTCCCCAAAGGGCTGGGGAATAAAGGAACATGATTAATGTGGCGGAAGTGTGGACTCTAACTTGGCTAATTAATGGTTTTCAAATAGAGGCAGGGATTTTTAACAATTGATGTTGACTAATTATTCTTGGGCTTCTAGAGAATAATATAAAAAGAAAGTAGCTTCATTTTTAAGGAGAATAATCATGAAAAAAATTGACAAGGATTTTCTAGATGCTGGGAACTACTGCTCTTAGAAGGAATAAGAGAAAATAATCATTAAAAAGCTACTTTTGTAAAGCTTTTTTTTTTAACAAGTGAAACAGGTCAGCAGTGGTGTTTATTTGCCTGGTTTGGATGACCTTGGACTGAGCTTGGACTGTCCCGTGGAATTTCCACGTGACAATGACTTATTCCCCAGAATTCCCCTAGTTGTGCCCAAGCTTTTCCCTCGCTCTTTCCTGCAGGGCCCGATGAAAGGCAAGAACCTGGCGGAACCCAGCAACTCAGGGTTCTGGTTACCTGAGAGCATCTTTGCTCCTCCCTCTGTCCTGACTTCACCAGCCAAAGGACACATGCTTTGAATTTGGGGGCGCCTTTCAGAGACAGAGAGAACGTTTTCTCCAGGGAACGGACGTCTTCCAGCCCGACAGCTGCCAACTCAATGTTTTCTTCCTCCTTTATTCAGAATCACACTGCAGTGTCCTTTGAGGACCAGCTCGGCGCTGAGCGTGAGAATATGCCTTTGCAGTCGTCAGCAGCCGGACTGGGGAATCCACGAGATACTCCAGTGTTCAGAAGGGAGGTTCGAAAGGCGCTGAATGGGTCCCTTTTCTTCCCGATCCGCTCAAGGAGGCTTTAAAGATTTAAAGCTTAACAGGGTCTTAAATATTCTCTTTCCTTATGCAGAAAGAAGAACTTGGAGTTATTTTAAAATATATGGTGGGTTGCCTAGTAACCACAGTTTCACTAGCTGTGTATGGGAAGTTGGCTGAAGAAAGAGCTTTCTACAGAGAGACAGCCAGGTTGGAGGGTTTGGAGAAATGAATGAAAAAAATATGGCCCCTCTCTAGGGCTTGAGGTCACACGGACTGATGTCACACGCCTGTGTGGCCTGTGTGAGGGAATGTGGGAGCGGTGGGAAGGTGGGTTCCATAACATAAGCTGTCACGGAAATCACTTTCCCTTTTATGTTTGCTTATTTGAGTAGCTTGATGGAAATGTGTGGACAGGAGTTGGATTAGGGAAAAATGTTCCCTCCCTGCCTGCTTCCCATCACTTCACTGTCTCTCCCTTCTTCCTCCTCTTGTCTTCCCTTAACTTCCTTCACTCCCTCTCCTTCCGCCCCTTCATTTCCAGGTTGCATTGTTCATTCCAGCTGCTAGAACAGAATCCAGCTGACTTGGGTGATGTGAACACCAGGAATGTCGTTCTTCACCGAGTTTGATTTCATTATCCAATGTAATTGATCCCTGGCACCACCTATGGTCCCTGAACACTGCTGGGAGTAATCCTTGAGCCACGTGTGAGCCATGAGCACTGCAGGGTGTAGCCCACAAAGAAGAAAATGAAGAAGAATGTAAATGAAGCATTGAGCTTTAGGGAGCTGTGATCAAGATTGCGTCTTCCAGAGGCAGTCTGTAGAGCCTCCCTGCGTTTATGGACTCATGGCCCTTCCCTCCATCTTTTACTCCAGCCTCTTCTCATAACGTATTTTTTCTGAGTCATGCCTCTTACTGTCTTCTAAGGACATAGTGTGATTAGATTGCGCCTGCCTGGGTAGCCTAGCATAATTTCCCCATATCGCAATTTTTTTTAATTTATTTTTTTTAATTTTTATTTTGTTTTATTATTCCCCCCAAATATTATTACACCATTTTAGACATACAATTGAAAGATGCTCATGTAGAGTTTTGGTTCTACAGTGTTCCAACACCCATCCCTCCACCCAAACCCATCACCAATGTCCCCCCTCCCTCCCCCTCCCACACCTCAACTACTTGGTGGGTTCTGTATGTCATTTCTCTCCTCTTTATCTCCCTCTCCCACCAAGTTTTCCTGCTCTTCTTGGAATGCAGTGCATTAAAAGACATTACTGTTTCCACTATTTTAATGGACCGTGCGGCAGCAAACAGCCACGCTACCTGGGCTCAAACTGGTTTTGCTCTGTTAATCTGGTCGTGAGACAGTTTCCCAGCATCCGGACAGCAAAAATGGTGGCTCGTGTGATGGGCGAGTCTCATCCGGCTGCTTCGGGACCCCCAGAGGTGATGGGCCCATTCCTAAAACCCATCTGCCCTCCTGGGGCCCCATAGTTAGCTGGGCCCGGGCGAGCTGAGTTCTAGCCTCCCCAGCCGCTTGTGAGGCTCTTCATGCTATGGCTGGTGGCCTCAGGGCAGCTCCTGGGCGGGGCCACCAGGCTTGACAAAATGAAGGGGGAGACCCATATCGAAATTTTGATATGATCACATTAGCAGAGCATTTTGTTCTTTGTGACACTTCAAAAAGTAACTTCACAAGAAGTTCTGGGCATTCGGAGGTGGACATCTTGGTGGGGCCAGTGTTGTCTGTCTACCGTGATGTGTCATGTCAATATTGATGACTGTCTGATTTGAGCTCTTGCAATAGAGAGCAGGCTGCCAATAGCATTTCAGTTACGAATTTGGTGAATTCTTCTCTCTGCCTTAACATTCATTCACTTACCAAATAGACACATTGGTCCTTCTCTAGGGGTCGACAAAGATACATGGTTCAGCCAAAGAGAGCATGCTGGGGCCAGAGCGATAGGACAGTGGGAGGACACTTGTCTTACATATGGCCAACCTAGGTTTAATCCCTGGCACCCTTTGTGGTCTCCTGAGCCAGCAAAAGTGACCTCTGAGTACGGAGCCAGGAGTGAGCCCTGAGCTCTGCTGGTGTGACCCCAATCCCAACCAAAGAGGGCACGCCAGGGTTTGGTTTGGTACAGTTTGGCACATCTTATTTTTGTTGTTGCTGTTTTGGTGTTGGGGGAAACAGCTGGTGGTGCTCAGGGATTACTCTTGACTCTGCACTCAGGCATCTTTCCCAGCACAGTGTGGGGAATTCCATGTGGTGTCGGGATTGAACTCAGTCAACTGTGCACAAGGCAAGTGCCCACCCACTGCATATCTCTATGGCCTCACATTTGGTCCATCTAAAGGAGATCCTATATAGCCAGAAATAGAAGTTAGATTCTGACAGTCAGCCAGTTCTATCAGATGATGGCAGAGATGTGCGCAGTATACGTTTATGCAGTCATGTGCGCCTGTTGCGCTGGGGAGTAGCTGACAGCATCCCCGACACCGTCTTCATCTCTCTGGGTTACTCACTCCTGACTTCTCAAGCAGACGAGGGAAGTGAAGAGAGGCGTGTGCAATAGTAAAATGTTCCCTTGCAGTCATCTGCTCCTCGGGCTAAAGATAGACAACTGCTCAGAAGCCAGCGCCCAGATCCTCATTCTCTCGCGTGGCAATTCCTGAAGTGGGCAGAGGTGTATCTCTTCATATAACCCTGATAGAAAGGGAAGAAGAGCTCTATTTAAGATGCATGTGGAGACTCCATTGTTAGCGACAGATACATATTTAATTACTCTGAAGAAAAAAAATCCATGAATTTGAATATATTGTGGGAGTTGATTTGATTCAGATGAGGGCTCTAATTCGGCCTAAAAGGAGCTGAGCAGCGTGTTGAAATGATTGCCTCCGAGGATACAGTGTGTGTATGTGTATCTGTAGCCGGCTTTATTTTTAAAAAGGTTTTTTTTTTTTTTTGTTTTTATAGCAGATGGAAAGACATAAGTGAGAGAAGAAAATAGTTTGAATTTGACGCTTTGGAAGACTTTGGCTTTAGGGCCAGTTTATTGTCTGTTTTGGAGCTACTGGAGCATGTTTTCGGGCTGAGCTGGGCCCTGGGCAGAGTAAGCTTCTTCTCCCGCTAACTGTCTCATTGGTAAGGTGACCTTCATTCATAAGGACAGTGTTGGGGCTGGAGGGATAGCACAGTGGGGGAGAGCATTTGTGTTACACATGGCCAAACTGGGTTCAATCCTCGGCATCCCATAGTGTACCCTGAGCACCGCCAGGAGTAATTCATGAGTGCAGAGCCAGGAGGAACCCCTGAGCATAGTGGGGGTTGACCCGAAAAGCTCCACCCTTAAAAAGAAAGGGCTTTATTATGAAGAACAAGAGTCATTCTTACGCAATCATTTTTAAAATTGTAAGAGTTTGTTTTTACAGGTTCCCTATTGGGTATTCAGCCCAAACAAATATATGCCTTTATTCTGTCCTATTAACCCCATCCTAAAGGTCCTCACTCTTGCTAAACCAGGAAAGAAGTGAGCTGTGGTTGCTGCTCTCGGGAATAGAGGGAAAACTCACTCCTAAAGTCACAGGAAGTGGTCATCATTTTTGCTTTAAAGATTTCGAGCTGTTCTTTGACAGGAGATTGAAATGTAATATGAGACTTAAATCAGTTCTTAGCAACTCTTCTGTATTTACAAACTGTTTCCTTCGGGCTAAATTTTCTCCCATTACCAAGTTTCTTGAGAGTCATCTATATACTCTTAAAGACATCTTTAACAGGATTTGTATTTTCTGTTCTTTGCTGTTTCAGTTTCCTTTATTCCTTGGAGATTTTGAAAATACACGTCATGTGCACAAAATTCCTAAAGAATTGATTTGATTCAAAGCAACTTCACACCCTATGTGTAACGTTGACTGCTTGACATGTTAACACTAACGTTCATTAATTTGAGTTCTAAGCCCTTCTCGGTCTCCTGTTGAGGTTTAATTTGCCTTTAGTTCATTCACTTGGGCTAAGTAGCCTCAGTTTCTTCACTTACATAACGAGCGCGAATTCTCCCAGGAATCTAGAGCCGTGTTTTGCATAGGAGCAACATGAAACAAAATGATGCCATAACCAGCTTCGGTTCGGAAATCAATGGGAAGCGTCCTGACTTAAGGATCCAACGGGATCCTGAAGTAGCCTAACCCCTGTGTGCTGGCGACGCTGGACTTGAACTTGATTCCAACGGCCTTTGAATTCTGTGTGCAGGCTGAATGCTGGCCTTGACAGGGCCTGTGGCTGGGTGATTCAATATCCCTTCCCCCTTTGTATCAGTAAAATAATAATAGGGTTTCTTTAGGGTTTTTCCTTAGAGATGGAAGGGGAGGAAGGAGCTGGGGGCGCCATGGAGAGCTGGTGTAATGAGGATCACTTGATCACTTGACATCCCGTTATTAATCAATATGCTCGAGCGGGCGCCAATAACGTTTCTGTTTGACCCTATCATGTGCCAGTGTAGCCCAGTGGCATCTGGTTGCTTCAGGAATGTGAAGAGCCTCAAACCTTTCATTCAGGGTCTTGACAAAGAAGTCTGACCATCTTGTAGGTGGGCGGCCACGTGATCTTTTGACATCCCATGGGATCCAGTCAGTAACGGCTCTAGTAATGAGGAGCTGGATGATAAAGTCTCCCACTTACCACCCTTACTTTTTTGTCAGGTACCACTCTCTGTTCTCCATGACCCTTGGTGATGGATCCATTTACATTCTTTCTCCTTGTAAGGAGGAATTTGAAGCTTAGTGGAGCTGGTGCACAGGTACAGGGTCACCCCAGTGGGAACGAGCACCCCACAGCAGTCTTAGGTAGACTTCAGTGATTCTTTAATGTATGCTGAGCCTGGCTGAATGCTTTTATTGTAATTTGGGAAAGTGAAGTGCATTCACGTGCTTTACTGATCAGATGGTGGAAAGACGCAACGACATGTGAAATAGGGGAAACTCTTCAGCCTCTGCTCCACAGTAGATGCTGCTTCAGTACTAGGCATTGGTTAATATTAGATTCTATTTGTTTTTGCCTTTTCACTTATTCTTTCTTTGTTAAAGTTCTATTTGGGGGTGGGGGTCATTCCCAGCAATGCTCAGCGGTTACTCCTGCCTCTGCACTCAGGAATTATTTCTGCTAGTGCTCTGGAGGCCATATGGGATGCCGGGATACAACCCAGGTCGGCCTTGTGCAAGACAAAATGCCCGCCCCACTGTACTATGGCTCTGATCCCTATTATTCCTTTTAGCACTTAAAACCGTTCTGAAAAGGTGAAGTTATTCTCCTCTGTAATAACTAAAATGTTATCAATAGCAAACGGAAGCCAGCAAGATTTTAAAACTTTTTTTCAATTTTAATTTTTTGGTTTTAGACCACACCCAGCTGCTTGCAGGGCGTCCTCCTAGCTCTGTGCTCAGAGGTGACTCCTGGTGGGGCTTGGGGTACCATATGGAGTGTCAGGGATCAAACCAAGGTCAGCTGTGTGCAAGGCAAGCACCCTCCTCGCTGTACTATCTCTACAGCCTGAGATTTATTTTATAGTGGTCACTATAATGTAATTATATGGTTTGAGGGTGCCAGTATCCTTCCAACACTGCATTGGACCCCTCACCCTTTCTGCCCACTCCTCTACCTGAACACCCCAGTTCTGGGGTCAGAGTTGGAGGGTTCAGCTTCCGTTGGCCTTTGTCACCTCACTTTGTTTCTTTATATTCAGCATATAAGCACAGTCATCTGGTATTCTGGCAAGATTTCTACAATGTCTATGGGAAGGCAAGAGCGAATTCTTCATTTAGGCCAGTTTCAAGTCAGGGTATGATGTGAACTCATATGTTTCAACTAGCTTGTACTTTAAATGAATAATGCTGCTGTGTGACACCATTCCCCTCTTGTGATTTGGTTATAAAAGACAAATGAATCATTTAAATATGATTTTATGCTGATTCATTTGAAAGTGAACGATGCCTTCAATAATGCGTTTGTGAATTTGGCCCTATGTGATACAAGAACTAGTTTGTCTGACTTTATCTTTGAATTAATACTTGTTTGGGTTGCAAGGGAAAGTGATGTGTTGAAATTGCAGATTGCCCATGCACCCCACCCCATCCTCCAGGGTGTCTCTCATTGGCCGGAATGTTGCTCAGTGCAGGACTGTATCTAGGTCAGCCTCAGTGGCCAGAGGTCAGTCTGCTCTCGGCATCAGCGTCTGGATTCGTGGCCAGGTGTGAACACAACGGTGTGGGGCTGCAGTTGCTGAATGGGGCGAGCTCTGGTTCATCCATTCCGTCACCCGTCCTGTCCCGGCTGAGCCTGGGGCTGCCCCAGGAAGAACCATGCTTCCATATTTCTCCAGTTTGAGGAGTTGAGGGCAGAGGCCAGAAAGCCGAGTGGAGAGTGAGGGCAAAAGAGAGGCTAAACCTTGTGGGGGAGAAACGGGAATGGGGGTGAAGTGAGAGGTGTCCAACATGGAGCCGGCCCGGCCTGAACCCCCGCACCAGAGTCCCTGAGCACCCTGCCGGGAGTCACCACAGCACGGAGCTGCGAGTAGCCCTGTTGTGTATGGCCCAAGTCTCAACCAACTCTCCCACCACTTTAAAAATGCCCCAAGACTGGGTAGCATATTATATTTTGTTTTATCATTTTATTTAAGACCCTGAAGGAACGGTTTGAGGCTCTTCATATTCCTGAAGTGAGCAGATGCCATTGGGCTACACTGGCACGTGATAGGGTCAAATGGCGCCCGCTGGAGCAAATCAATGAATAACGGGATGCCAAGTGATCAAGTGATTTCTTTAGGGCTTAAAATAGGGAGCTATGGGCGTTGAACACATTACCGGTGTTGAAACTTGATGCTGCTCCATTATTCAGTAAATGCTGAAGTTACATGTGGTCGTGGACACCTCTGTGAGTGGGAGAGGAGATATGTAAAATGTGGGTGCAGATTTGGTTGAGAGGTGTCCCAGCCTGTAACTAACCTTTGCTAAGTCCCTTCATCTGAACAACCAAGAGGGTGATAACAACAGTCTGTACTGGCTGTAGCGGACTGTGTTTATACAGGAGCCCTGAGCTGAGACCCTCACTAAATCTTCACCATTATTTTCCATTTGAAAGCAGGCTTTTAAAAATCATTCTATTTTAACAACCTAAAATTATTGTAATATGTCAGGCGACAATCAAGTTGTAGTAGTTTCCTCTGCATGACAGCAGTGTTAGCTTGAAGTTGTTTTCAGGTTTTCTGATCCTTCCCATTGGGCGATTCCAAGTTGTTTTGAAGGTAAGCTGGCAGGTTTGAGGCCTAACCCTCAGAAACAACAGCTTCTTCCTTTTCCCAATGTGTGCACCAATGTGGGAGTTTCTTCCTGCCAACCCCACTTTGCTTTGTCTCTGTTCTGACCACTTTCACTCACGCTTCCATGGTCAGGCGCCTCCGATCCCTGGCCCAGAAGTCTGCGTGAAAACAAACCAAGACTTTGTTTTAACCATTTCCCACACTCCTCTTTGGGTTTTGCCGAGGTCATATTTCAGAAGAGCCAACCAGACGCTTTGCTCCCCTCCTCCTTGGATTGTGTTGGATAAAAACGGGCTGTTCAAAGAAAACTTCACATCTGAGGGCATCCTTGCTGTCTGTGGTGAGCCAGGACCCAGCGCTGGGAGCCCGACACTGCGGCACCAGGCTTCACCGACTCCTAACTGGCGAGTATTCAGCAGAGAAACATATTTGTTCCCTTTGATCCAGAGCTGCTGCCAGCAGGGCCAGCTCGAACATGAAAGAAAAGATAGAGACTGTATCTCGGGTATTAAGAACATTAGAAATAATGACCAGTTCTTTGGAGTTGGACGCTCTGGCTGTGGATTCATGGCTTGATTATAAACCAAGTGAGTCCCTGGCAGAAACCAAGCCAACTTGGTAAAAACAAAACCAAAGAAACAAGCCTGGAGAGCGCACACACAAAAGCTGTCCAGTGGCTGGAGCTGCTGGAGCCCTGTCATGAAATCTAGCTGCATTTCTTACGCATCCCCAAAACTCATCGTTAGCACTGAGCACTTACCCAGTGGCTGCATGGCTGGTGTTTTGGGAACTAGGACAGTGGTGATGGACAGACATGGACAGTTGGGCAGAGGGTGTGGTGTAGGAAGATTGTGCCTAGGAAACCTTACCAGTAACTATCACTTACCAGTAACTGTATCACTGTTACCAGTATCAGAAATCACTTCAAATAAATAATAAACAAACAAACAAACAGAGCTTTTCCAAACCACGTGGCACCCCTTCTTCCATCTTCTAATAATACTCTCTCTCTGAACCCCAGAGATTCAGAGAATGTAACTTCCCAACATTTTTCCCTTCTTTTTTTTTTTTCTTTGGGTCACACCTGGCAATGCTCAGGGGTTTCTCCTGGCTCTGCACTCAGGAATTAATCCTGGCAGTGCTCGGGGACCATATGGGATGCTGGGGATCGAACCTGGATAGGCTGCATGCAAGGCAAATGCCCCACCCTACCCACTGGACATTCACTCTTCCCCCCCTTTCCCCTTCTGAGCATTAATATGAACAGCAGCAATAAGGGAGGTGCTTTAAGATCAGTTGCTTATTGCAAAGGAAGGTGCTGTCTTTGGGAGAATGAGATCCTAGTTCTCATCTCTGGTGTTTGCTGACGGACTGTTTTCCTGTCTTTTCCCTAGAAGTGCTTCACAATAGTTGAGTGTGTAGGTCTGATAAGCACCTGAAATAATTGTCATACGCACAATGTCCAATGACTGGTCTGGAGTCTCCTTCTGCTTCTGCTTCTCTGCAGCTGACTGCAAGCAGGAGCCTCTTGCTGACAGCCGTGACTTTGGTCTTTGACAGGTGGGCGATGTGCTACCTTTGCAGATGTGGATTCTAATTCCAGTGGTGATTCAGAACACGCTTCCTCTCTGGGGCGGGACTTTGGAAGGCTCCAGGTTGGTTGGTTTGTTTGCCTTTCTTCTCCAGCAGTGAATACTCGGTTGGATGAGCAAAAATACATCTGAAGTGTTTTTTTCTGCACTTTTAATTTTATGGATTTTCCCAGATGGGCCGGTCACTGGTCATCCCCTCCAAACAGCCCTTAATGCGTTTTTTTTCAGAATTGTTCATTGTTATGATATCCAGAGTTAAATTCAAATTCAAGAATGACATCATTCTCAGGCCAGAGCAAGAGCCCGGCGGGAAGGACATTTGCCGGCACACAACTGACCCAGGTTCAATTCTCAGCATTCCATATGGTCCCCAGGTACTGCCAGGAGTAATTCCTGAGTGCAGAGCCAGAAGTAATCCCCTGAGCTCGCTGGGTGAGATTCAAAATGCAAACAAACAAACAAAAAAGAATGACTTCTCATATTGGAATTTGGGGATGGACCTGTACTCTCTTTGGGCATGCTGACCACCCTAAAGACTGCCCCAAGAATGAAAACTGAGAAACAAAAGTTGCTTCCCTAAGAACACAGTAAAGCCCTTGTGCCAGGAAAGGACCCAGTGGAGAAGAAAGGTTTGTTTTTTTAGAAAGGAAAAGCACTTAAGAAAATAATGTATTGAGCAGCGCTATTCACAATAGCCAGAATCTGGAAACAACCAAAGTGCCCAAGAACAGATGACTGGATAAAGAAACTGTGGTACATCTACACAATGGAATGCTATGCAGCTGTGACGAAAAATGAAGTTAAGAAATTTGCCTATAAATGGATGGACACGGAGAGGATCATGCTGAGTGAAATTAGCCAGGAAAAAGACAGATACAGAATGACTGCATTTATTTGCATGACTTAAATGTATATGTAACTTCTTCCGGTTGATGCCATTGGGCTACATTGGCATGTGATAGGGTCCAATAGAAATGTTACTGGAGCCCGCTCGAGCAAATTGATGAATAACGGAATTCAAGTGATCAAGTGATCAGGCTTCTTCTGGTAACCTAGAAGATCAATACAGGCTACCTCTCATAGCCTGTATTAATTTTGATTTTGATTTAATTCTTGGTTGTTGCATGGTTAGAAGCCTATTATTCTTGCCACCTCTTTTACAAGGTCCAGCTCTCAGCCCCTATGGGGTCACCCTGCAGTTGAGGCAGAAGAATGTGGCTTCTTGGGTCAGTACGACTCTGTCTTCCTACTTTTAGTATTCAAAGCCTAAGTTCCTTATTTTTTGCAGCTCCTCCTTGGGAGCTCTGGAGGGCCAGAAGCCTTTGGCCTGCCTGTGTGGGCCAGAGCATTTGGAGCTCAGTTTGGCAAGAGGGTGCGACTCACCCCTGCTAGTGCTCCGAGCTACCAAGGCTGCATCTCGAAAGGGCATGTAGTTTGCTCAGAATGTCGCTCAGGGCATCTTTGTGTACAGATACGTTTTCATTCCTTCTGGGAATTCCTCTGGCTTTTCCTTGTGGTGTTTCTCGGAGAAGAGGAATTTACTCCAGTGGGAGGCACTGGAGTCTTTATCGGCTCAGAAACCACGGAATCTTCTGATTTTCCTTTGCCTGTGTTATTAGTTTCCTCATGATCAATATTCTAGGAATTTTAAATTTACACCCATTTTTTGTTTGCTTGATTTTGGTTTGGGACCATATTTAGCAGTGCCCAGGGGCTTTGGCTGGCTCTATGCCTAGGAGTGACCGTTGGCATAGTCAGAGGCCCTCTGTGTGGTGCCAAGGGTCAAAAAGTTTCATGGTTGATGAAGCTACCTGCATGGCCAATGCCTTACTAACTGTAGTATCTTGTGGCCCAAATTTCTAGTCTTTTGCTACTACAAGTCATGCTGTCATAAATATCCTGGTGAAACTCATTTTCACAGCTACCAGAGAAAAGGTTAATCTAGATTCTTGCAAGGAGAAGCACAAGGTCAAAGTTTATATGCATTTGGGGACTGTTTGGCCCAACTGACCATCTCCCAAGGTTGTCTCAACAGCACCCCTGTCTGTTGGTACGATCCCGAGGAGCCATTTCTGCCTGGGCCCAGTAGAAATCACGGTTGTGACTTCCCTTTGCAATTGGTTTGTTTTTACCTTGTGGAGAACATGACTCACAACTCATCAGATTTGTATTATGTGACTTTCTTAGAGCAGAATTTGGAGTCTCATCAACTAGGCACATGCAATGATGTGATGAATGTGATGAATTTGGATCTTAACCAATCCATTTTATTTCCTCATTTCCTGGTCCTGGGGAACAAGATTCTGTTGTATCTTTTAGTTCCCTTTCAGACGAATCTGGAGCCAACTTCAGTTCTCATTGTAGTTCTCAGAGTCCTGAAAGATATAAGCTTCAATAAATCTGGGTTTCTGAGCCAGGAAAGGTTTAATATTTTGAGTGTCTTTGAGTAAACTCTACTACAGATAGGTCACCTGGGACAAACTGATATCATAGGGGGGAAGAAATCGACAGCTTCATTTCATAATGAACCAGAGTGAGCGTCTCATCCCCTGGTCTTTAATATTTAACAGCCTCCCACCAGCCTCTTTTTTGGCCTAGAATATGAGAATGATGAAAGCCGTTAGCTTCGTGTGTTGCTACTATTGACGATAAAGTCTTGGGGGAGTTGGGGTCCGATTCATTCCTAGGGAAAAGCTATCATTATTCCTTGGCAAAAATGAACCTAGTAAAACTTGATGAAGACAAGTTTTGGGTTTTGTTTGTTTGTTTGCTTGCTCTTGGACCACACCCAACAGTGCACAGCAATCCACTCATGGCGGGGGTCTTGGGTCACCATATGGGATGCTGGGCTAGAACCCGGTTGGCCGCATGCAGTCAATCTCAGGCCCCATCGGAAAGGGGCAAGTTTTCAAGGAAGCAAAACAGGAGACGACATCATGACTGCTGGCTCCCTCCTCACACATTCTTGTTCTTTACACAGTCACTTCTCCCCACCTCTTGGGAACTATTCTGATGGCTGCTGCCAATCTGGTAATTAGAGGTGGGCATAAGCCAGGTACCCCTGCACAGAATTTACAGCCTAGGAGGAGGTAATTAAATATTGCTCATGACGGTGGACGGTCAGGATGCCCTGGGTGGACACAGAGGCCTCTCTGACATTTCATTCATTGAGAGCTGTTTATTGAGCTTCGGCTGCCTGTGCTGCTAAGGCTCTGCGCATAGCTCTCTGTGCTAAGCGATGAAGAATATTGCCAAGTCCCTCCACTTTGGGGGTGGCATGCGAGTGAATCTGTCTATAACTTAGTTATTAAAGGTCTGCTAGGAGGCAGGCATTGCTCAGCGTGCTGTGAATGTAATAACTTACTCAATCATCTGAATCAAGTAAAATTCCTGAGGCCCAGGACATTGCGATAATCCTGTGAAGTCTAAGGGACCCCTTTGTTATCAACCATGGGGCGTTGTCAGGTTGGCCGTGAGCACTGTGCTCCTGGGTGCTGTTGTGTCTGCTGTTTGGAACTGGTCACATCTGTGTCGGCACAGGCCGATGGAGAGAAGCCCAGGTGAGGGTTTCCTGGAGGGAGCAATAGGACTCATGAAAGATAAAGAAGTCAGAACACGTCTGTGATCTGAACGATTATCCAGCAGTGCAAACACTAAAGCTCAGAGCATGAGGGTCTTTGTTCATCTTCAGACTAATCTATTTTTTTTTTCTTATTGGGTCACACCCAGGGATGCTCAGAAGTTACTGCCTCTTTTGCTCAGGAATTACGCCTAGCAATGTTTGGGGACCATATATGGGATGCCAGGGATCGAACCTGGGTCGGCCAAGTGCAAGGCAAATGCCCTCCCTGCTATGCTATGACTCTGGCCCCTCGGACCAATATTTTATAACCTTTGTTTGATCCCAGGTTTTCTCTGTTTTAGACCTTAGGGGAAACTTTTGTTAATATTAAATTTGTGTCAATTTTTGACACATTCTTATTGTTGTTTATAACTTGATTTAGTCCTCATGAGAAATGATTGTTTGGTTCCAAAGAGATAAAGTTATAGTCTTTGGACTTACATTTTATAAGTTTATGAGAAAGTTCCCTAAACACTGGTTCGTCTTCCTTCCTTCCTTCCTTCCTTCCTTCCCTTCCTTCCTTCCTTCCTTCCTTCCTTCCTTCTTCCTTCCTTCCTTCCTTCCTTCCTTCCTTCCTTCCTTCCTTCCTTCCTTCCTTCCTTCCTTCCTTCCTTCCTTCCTTCCTTCCTTCCTTCCTTCCTTCCTTCCTTCCTTCCCTCCTTCCCTCCTTCCTTCTTTCCTCTCTCTCCCTTCCTTCCCTCCTTCCCTCCTTCCTTCCTTCTTTTCCCCTCTCTCCCCTCCCTCCTTCCCTCCCTCCCTCCCTCCTCCTTCCTTCCTTCCTTCCTTCCTTCCTCTTTCGTTCTTTCTTTTTTCTTATTTTTAATTGAATCACTGTGCAATAGACCATTACAAAGCTGTTCATGATTGGGTTTCAGTCATACAGAGTTCCAACACTCATCCCTCCACCAGTGCACTTTTCCCCGACACAAGGTGTGCCCCATTTTCCTCCCACCCTCCCACCTGCCTCTATGGCTGGCAATTTTCTCACATTCTCTCTCCTTTTGCGTATTCCCCCAAACACTGTTTCTAAGCAGTGAATCTTCTGAAGACCACCGATGGATATTTTTGGGGGTGTTTCCATTGGTTCTGCTCTGCCGGTGACTGAGTAAAGCCGGAGCTTATTGTCCTTCATCAGCTAAGACCCTGAAGACCGGACCCCTCAGTGACTGGGGCCCCCATGAGAGAAAGCGAGTGATCCTGAAGATTTCTCGTGTTTGGGGGGTTGACCGCTCAGGTGGGGATCAGGGACTCAAAGGCAGAGAGAACCGAGGGTCCATGCTTGTGGACCCCTCTGACACCAGAGTGACACCTCATGAGTGATGTTCTGATGTCCTGAGCCAGGGCACTGCAGCGGGGACATTTTCAGGTGTCCCAAGCGGCTCTTCCCTGAGACAGCGGAAAAACTCCTGAGACCCCATCTGCCCCCCATCCTCAAGAAAGTCGATGCGGAGGACAGACAATGAACTGGGTATTGTTCATCCTTACATAAAACAAAGTGAAAACAACATACACGCATATACAGCCCCCCAAAAAAAAAAAAAAACCACTACCAGTAACTGACCTCACAGGCGTGGCACGCTTTGTGTTTCTTTATAAGTAACAAAATAGGAAAGTTTATTTTCCTTTGTTTGTAAACAACCCATGAAAACTTGCCTCTGTCTCCTCCTTGGCCACCCAGCTTTCCTTTTTGCTTTTTCCAAATTCTTGGCTTACAGTTGGTGACAACCTGGTTTCTGCCTTTTACCCAACTTCCTGCCATTTGCCAGAGACATTTGTTCCATGTATGTACATGTATGTGTGCATGTGTTGAGGCTTCCTTAACCATGGGATTCTTTCCTCTCCCTTTCTTTAAGAGTGTTGCTCTCATTTTCTCTCTGAGCTCCCTTGTAGATAAGTTTTTCTGAGCATTACCCTAGTAGTATGGGGGGACAGAGCCTTGTTAAACTATTTCCTTTACAGTACTACAGGTACAGAAGAGTCATTTTTAAATGCAGGCGCCCTCATTTGGCATTGTCATTTTGCGTGCTGATAAATGGCGAGAGCCTGTTTGTAATTATAGGACTAAATTTGCTTTAGCCTATAGGGAAATATAGTCATCTTGAGGGTCTGTGATTTAGCCAAAACCCATTGATGTCTGAAAACATTGATGTGACAAATGGCCACCCGAGTCATTCTCCATGGTGCGGGAAAGATCATTTTGTGGAATGCACTTTCCAAGGAAAGATGTGGTTATATAATTGTTCCTTATGTAAGAATGCTTCAAGATGTAATTTGAATGTTTGAACCTACGTATCTTGGGCTTAAAAGAATACTTTAACAGGGGATTGTTAGACAACTCCCTAAAGGAAACAGAGTACTGAGATGTCATCAATAGAACTGTAAAGTGGGAAGGCCAAAAGTGGGGGGCACAGAGGAGGAATCTTGGGGTGAGTTGGAGGGATGATCGGGTGGCTCAGCTGTGCTGGACATGTAAAATGGCATCAAAGCTATTGTAACCCTTACACCACAGCAAACACTGGTTTGGGAGAAATTAAGTGAAAAGCATACTTTCTTGCATAAAGATGCCAGGACTGGTTTGTGAATGTGTCCATACAGAGATACTTTGCTGTCAAAGGATTTCATTTATGAACTTCTAGGATCTCATGAACTCCAAGTGTGACTTTTCCTCTTTTTTTTCGCTCATCCTTTATTCACTCAATCTTCAAGAAAGGAAGGGCCGAAGCGATAGTCTAGCAGGTAGGGCATTTGCCTTGCATGCGGTTGACCTGGGTTCGGTCCCCAGCATCCCATATGGTCCCCCAAGCAATGCCAGGAGTAATTCCTGAGCGAAGAGCCAGGAGTAACCCCTGAGAATTGCCGGGTGTGACCCAAAATGAAAAAATAAATAAAAAATGAAGACCGTATTTCCCCTAAGCCCAGAGGATTCAAGCGGATTAAGATAAAAATAGAATCTTTACATTTCAGAGAAGAGAAATGTAACTGTGCACCTAGGCCAGTGAACAAGATCATTGCAGGCATTGATTTGCAGTTCTGGGGCGGGAATGAGGCGAACTTTAGATTGCGTGGGTGGCCAGGGGTCTCTGAGGCGCTGGGAGTGCTTGGACCATCTCAGTGTTTTCCTTGGCATTACCCTGAATGTGTCTGCTTCTGGTTCTGAGCTGGATTGTGAGAGATGAAGTATTAGTAAACCTGACATGAGCAGAGGCTAGAAAACTCGCTTCCACTCTGACTGCTGGGTCAACGGTCAGATAGACCTTTCCCTACTGCTTCTGCTAAGGACAGCGGGAAGCCCTGGATGTCATGTCTGAGTTGAGCGTAAGCAGACTCAGAGATGAACACAGCTCTGACCAGTGAGGGCCTTCGGCCTCAGGAACAACATTGTGGTCATTTCTTTGGATTTTCATTTTGCCTCGTGTATCCCTGACTTGAAGCTAAAAAGCAATTTGGAAACACCCAGGGGCAGAGACAGAAAAGGCCCAACACAACCCTTTGTCTGGCCAAAGACTAGGAAATGACGTAGCCTAGCAACAAGAATAACTTTTCGCGAATATCTGCTCGGCATCAACCAAGCAGCGCTCCACTCAGACCAGCAAAGGTTGAATTAAAGGCCTAGGAGTTCCACCCTTGTGTCAGGAAATCGAAGCTTTTCCCTCTCCTCTCTTAAATACTGTCTCTGAGCATTGTGAGTTCAAGTTACAAATGGTAGCTTAGCAGAGGGGATGGCAAATGCAGTTCTCCTGGTCTTTTTACATGCATGGGGTTTTCATAGAAAGGTTTTCATAGAAAGGGTGGTGGTGGGGGGGTTCTTACGTACCAATTTAACAAAGGGTAAGAAGTTGCAGAGAAGTGACAAGACCAGGGAATGGGTGTCGAGCTCCTCGAGGCGGTAAGTTTGGGGAGGACCCGAAAATGGGTGATAGGTAACGATTGCCTGTCGCCGTTTATCAGTAGCGCTTATTACACAGACTCTTCTCAGATCATCTCTGATCTTCCTGAACACAAGAGCACTTGCACAAATATGAATCTGAGTCACCCCGAATGGACAGTTTGTCGGCTGTCATTAGGCGGAAGGCAGAACATGCCTTTAGTTTCTCAACAGTCTGGGCTCCAAATAATTCTTAGGCCAAAGTCCTAAGTTCTCAGGACTGGAGCTGGCCTCCGTGCCTCTCTGCAGCCCTCTGGGCCTGTTTCCTGCCTCGTTTGCTCAGGAAGTCAACCACTTCCCTGACTCTCCCTTGATTATCCAATTTAGAATAGAAATGTCAACCGTTAGGAATTCTGTGTTTTGTTTACCTCCGAGTTACTCATGTTACTTCATGCTACTTCATGCTACTCATGTGACTCACACATAGTATGTCATCCCTGTCCTGGAAGGTACATCGTGGATGTACGCCTGTGTATCTTACGCTCAGATGGTCTGTCAACCCAATGAAGGCAGTGGGTTCTCTATTTGTGAACTGTTAGATTTCTGGTCTCCACATAGTTCCTGGTATGAGGATACTTGCTGAAAGAACTGGATGGCATCAGCTATTTCTACAATAGTTAAAGCTTCTCTAGCACTTCTTAGCATTCAGTTGCTCCTGGAGCAGTTGGGAATGGGAGGGAGGTCCTCTCCCCCCCAGTTGAAGAAATTTGGGTATAATTGATGGTGGTTTGTGTACCTGAATTTGTGAGCCATCTGCAGACATTTCAAAGAAAAACATTATATGTAAATGAATATGGTGTGTTTCCAGACCATTTCTTCCTATTCAGGATGGATGTAAGCATGTGTCTCTATGAGGTGAGTGAAAAATAGTAGCTAAATTTATCAAAATGCTTATGACTTCTTTAGACAATTCTGATTCTCATTCCACCATCTCTGCCTGCTTTGTAGAAGAGGAGACCAGAGAGGAATTGGAGGACAGTGGAGCCTGAGGGCCCGGGAGGATGCTCAACTTTCTCATTTAGTGGTCGCTCGCCCGTACAGGTGGAATTTGCTGCCGGAGAAACAGGTTGTACTGACCACAATCAGAGCAGTCATGGATGGTAGATATAAACTCCATGGGCACTAGTCCAAGTAGCGTTTTACTTATTTGGTTATTACTAAAGAAAGTTATCTCTTACAGGATCTCTGTTTGGCAGATAAGGCTAAGGAAGTAGGAGGGGACCAAATCCTGCAGCTTCTGGAATGTTTGTAAAGATAATTGATTTTCTTCCCAAACGCAGCAGGCAGCCACAGAAATGCGCTAAGCAGTGGATCAATGTGATCAGATTAGCGTTTTAAAGATTACTCCAGATGTGTCTGAGAAAATGGATTAAAAAATGCCAGGAATGAAAGTGGGGAAGGGGGTCTGACACTTGAGAGATGGTGGCTTAGGTTAGGGTGACTGCCCCTTGCCAAAAGGAAAAAAGAAAAATGAGAAAGAAAAATGTCCTGGGATGCAAGAACAGAGACTTGGGATTTGTAGTTGGTGGATAAGTAAAGATAATTTTCAAAACCAGGCAAAAGCCTGATTCTTTCTAGATGGAGAATGAACACAAGTCGTAGGTACTTCTTCCTTCCTGAAGTGGGGATTTGAGCATGCTCAACCCAGTTCACAGAAGCAAACACTTGCATTTTCTCATGTCAAACATGATGAGACAAATGTTGGAGAAGAAAAACTACGTCTGGTGTGGAGAAGCAAGTCGATTAGACTTCTGCAAACCGGCAGGATATAATTCATGCCTTCGTAGATTATGTTGTGTGGGTGTGTTGTGCAAGGCTTGTATATTGGGAGTGCGGGAGAAAGGGGTGTTGCATTTATGTGCTCTGTATAAGGATAGTGTGAGTGAGTCAGTTTCTGGGGAAGAATTGAATAGAGCACATAATCTTACCTGAACAACTAGCCCTATTTATTGAACAGAAGGCAGAAACATGAAAAAATTTATAAGGGTAGAAACTGACTAACAAGTAGGAATAATCTACATTTTCTGTTTCATCATTTCCAAGTAGCATTTCCATGTAAATATTATTTTACATCCTTTTTAATGATGGCAGTTTCCAGTTTACAGATATGCCATCATTAATGCAATGAACCCCTGGAACATTTAGGGTGTTTCCAGCGTTTATGCAGAGCCACTGCCCCTTTCCTTAATTATTTCCTCCCATGAAGGGGAGATTCTCAAAGTAGCGTTTTAAATTTAAAGCTTAGGAATAATTTTTTCCTCTCGAGAGGTTGTATGCATTGCTCCTTTATCTCCTGAAGATGCTTTTAAAGTATTTTAAAATCCTGTTTATGCAGAAAAAGATAATTTATGATTAATTATCCGATTTTTTGCTGGTATTTTTCTTTGCAGTGAATTTAAAATGTTTCTTGCTGCCCCGTGTGCAGCCTTCCCCAGTTAGCACTGCTCTCCTCCCAAAATGAAAGGTGTGTCTCAGTAACAAGCACAGAGCCATGTTGTTTTCTCAAGATGGCTTTTGCCCCTTCACAAAATGCATAATTCTGAGCCACCTCATTATTTTGATGAATGGAGTTGGTAGCAGCCTACAAGTTATGATTCAAAGATGCCCAGCAATCCTTTTTTGGTACTTTTCATCTATCATCTTCTAATATTTTATAATGACAGTCATTCAGAGGAAATTATAACCACATCGGTTGCAGAGCGCATGTGGGTCAAACTTAGATTGTGGCAGAGAAATCTTCAGAGAGCGGCAGGCCAGCTAGGGGAGGCTTCTCGGAGGAACCGATTCTCATTTCCTGTTTCTCCTGGGCGAAGCCCCCTCCCATCTGCTTCCAGATCATCACATCCAGGATCAGTTTCTGGGGCTATTGGGGAATGAATCCATTGATGATGTTGTTGCGTGAGTCACCCAGGGATAGAAAAGTCAAGACCTGGGAAGGGCCACCAGTGACCACGGTGATCCATCATCCACCACCTGGAGAGCTGGGCTCTGTGAGAGAAGTGACCGGCCAGACCCAAGGAGCTGACTCCCCATTCCAGCAGGGACTGTGACAGTAGGCAGGGAACTGAAAACCGTGAGTGTCAGCCATTATTACCCTGAGGAAGTGACGTTAAGGAGCCTCTGGTTACAACTTAGGGTCTCGTTCAAGTTCAAGTTCATACAGAATGCTCCACTTGGACCTTGAGTGTGTGAGTCCCCATGAGTCCAACTTTGTCAGGGAGGTTCTGGTGTGATGGGGAAATGGTTTATCTCCAGATACAGCCAGATTCAGGCTGGGTTTCGGCTTTTGTTCTTCCGGCATCACATCCTCGAATAATAGTTTGTAGGAGTCTCACTAAGAAGCATGTACAGGGGGCTGGAGCGATAGCCCAGTGGGTAGGGCGCTTGCCTTGCACGCGGCCGGCCCATGCTGGCCTGGGTTCGATTCCCGGCATCCCATATGGTCCTCCCCAGCATCGCCAGGAGTAATTCCTGAGTGCAGAGCCAAGAATAACCCCTGAGCATTGCCGGGTGTGACCCAAAAAAGAGAAAAAAAAAAAGAAGCATGTACAGATTATGAATATTCTGACCTTGTCATAAAAGCAAATTCTGTGTTTCTTCATCTCCTGATGGACCAACACGCTTTAATCTATAGCCTCGTGAAGTCTGAGCCAGTGGTTGTATGGTCTGTTGTGTGTGGGTTTTTAGGATAGTCCTTTGCCATTTTTGTCTGTGTGTGTTTGTGTGTCTTTTTGGGTTCACACCTCATGGTACTCAGGGTTTAGTCCTGACTCTGCACTCAGGAATTACTCCTGGTGGTACTTGGGGATGGTATGGAATGCCAGAGATTGAACCTGGCTCAGCTGCATGCAATGCCATGCCCTCTGCATTAGCCTATTGCTCTGGCCCCGCCATTGTTTATTTATTTTTATAACCATGCAGGTCCCTTCCATTACTATGTAAGGTAACAAAAGGAAACCCCAAAACAAGAAACAAAACTTTTCTAAACTTAACCCAAATGGATCACACCAAATAGGGAAAGGATGAGATTTGTTGCAGCTGAGAAATCTTTAAGTTCCCTTCAGCACCCTTCGCTCCCATGCCAGAACAAGTCTTGGCTCTCCTTTGATTGTGGAGAAAGTGAACAGGGGTGAAAAAGCTAGAAATGCTGTCACACAAGGTTGGGTCTGAAAAGATTGGGCATAATTAGGAACTTTTGAGTATTTTCTTCCATGCAATTCTTTCTTTGCCTAGTGTGGGCAGACTTTCGGACTGCTTTTAGCTCCACTCCTGAATTTGTCTTCAGAGACAGGTATGAAAGGAAGTGGCTACAGGAAGAAACCTGTTTCCACCCTGTTCTTATAATGGAGAGTGCCCCAGATCTGGTACATTTTCTGAAGGACAGCACAGGAGTCTGTGTTCCTCACACATCTGCGGGACGGTGGAAACTGCTGTGTGCTGGTCGTCATACAGAGGAATTTGGCCATTCCTTCTAGGTTCTCTTGTTTCGTGGCATACAGGCTCTCATAGTATCTCTGACGATCTTTTGAGTTTCCGTGTGCCGGCCGTCAGTAGTGAGGATGTCTGTCTTCATGGCTCATCGATTGATCCTAGAGAGACTTTTGTCCTTGGGCTTTCACCACCAGCTCTCGTAACTTGGCTCCTGAACTGCTCCGTCTCCTGGTGAATTAAAGTGATCTGAGAGCCGCAGCAGAAACAGAGCAGAAGAGAGACATTTCCTGAGCATGGGCTGGCTGCAGATCCGGAAGAAAGAGCTCCACATGTTTTCCATGAACATTTACACATTTGATCTTGATCATTATAAATTCACGATTCCCTGTAGACACTATACCAAGGCTCTGCGCTGCACCTGATTGCTATCACACCCTTATTCCTGTTATCATATGGCAGACTTGGGCGTTCATGCCAGCCAGGTCTAGGATACCTGGTCACCTCGCAGTTCCTCAGACACTTTGATAGAAGTTCATCTCCCTTCCGCTTTCTCTCATACCTCCCTAACACATTACCTTACTAATCTGTTTCCCAGCCAATATTGCCATTTCCAGATTGCTGTAATATATAATATACACAAATGTATTTCATAATGTCATGTCCACACATTATATATTATCATTGCTATAATGTATTATAATGTATAGATGATTATTGATTTCCAGGTGACTGTTTTGTATATATAAGTTATATAGTTCTGCCCCTTGAGGTGTTGCAGGTGTGGCTGTGGTGCCCAGCCGCGTTGGCAGGTGGCAGACAGGAGACAGGCTTGTCTACACCTGCCTCATGGGCCCTGGAAGGTTGGTGGTCTGACATAAAGACTGGGCCCCCTGGGATGAACCCAGAGCCACGGCAGAGCCTGGCAAATACCTGTGGTGTATTTGATATGCCAAAAACAGTTATAATAATGGACCTCATTCCCAGTGAATGGAGACATTACTGGCGCCCGCTTGAGCAAATCGATGAACAATGGGAAGATAAGTGACACAAGTGATATCGTAATTGCTGATACGTGTGTGTGACTTCAAAGGAGAAGTCACATATGGAGGTCATCGCAACTGAATGTCTCTGGCCTTTGCATGTGGACACAGTTCTCTTCTTTCGTTGTTGCCTGCTCTTAGAACTTTTTCTATGGGAAAGACTTCTGTGCTGTTCACATATTTCATTCATTTTGTCAAACGGCCTTTACTGTCACCAGCAGTGTAAGAGAGTACCACTCCGGTCTTTGCCAGCGTGATTATTCTAATGAATTCAAACCCTAAATGTTTTTAGGTTAGAAAAAAAATTTAGTTTGCTTTTTGGAGAACGTTATTTTTCATATACTTATTTATCTTTTGCACCCCCTTTGGTGTTAGTAATGTTTTAGTGTCTAATTTTGTTTCTTTTGATTATTCCAATCAGGGTGGCTCCGAAACCAGGAAGAAACCATTCTAGCTAGCGTGATTAAAAGTGATGTTGGGAAGTGGGCTTCCTAGGAACACAGATGGTTTCTGAGGAGAAACGGAAATGCTAGATCAGGAAGTCAGGAATGAAAGGAGACTCTGTCTCTTCTAGCTCACAAGTTAAATGATCTGGTTTTCTGGGTGTTGTCCAGTCCTGAACTATTATGAATATGATTCAGTATGGCCACCAACCTTTGTTTTTCACTTAGTGGGTCCCACATAACTGACACTGCACTTGGGCCAGGCAAGACCTTTGAGCCTTTGAGTCCAGTTTTCTGAGCGGAATCTGGGCAGTATTGGTATGTCTATCAAATTAGAAGAAATTTACATTTAAATGTCTACTTTCCTTTGGTTTCAGTAATGATCTGGAGGACATACTATGCCTATTGTTGGAACGATGCAGGGTTTTAAATTTTTACTTCCTCAAAGCTTCACATTTATGTACGGTGAACATTTTATGGGTTAATAAACTTCCAAAAGCAAACACTTAAGTGAAGACTTGAGAAATCTCAGAGTGAGTGGTGACGCTGTCTGAACTCAGTCCTGTGTTTCCTTTCAGATTTATCAACGATGCTGGTTAGTGTTCAAGAAGGCTTCAAGCAAAGGTCCAAAAAGGTTGGAGAAGTTTTCCGATGAGCGTGCTGCATATTTTAGGTGTTATCATAAGGTAAGACTCACTAGCCAGAACCTTCCAGAAATCTTTGCACAAGAAGAGAACTAGTTCACTGAATCTGAAGACTTGAGTAGAGTATTTAACAAAAGCACGGGTAGTAATGTCTGCAAGGACAAAGTATCTTTAAAATAATACCAACTTGAGGCTCTTTGTATTCCTGAAGCAAGAAGATGCCATTGGGCTACACTGGCATGTGATAGGGTCAAATGGAAACGTTACTGGCACCGCTCGAGCAAATCGATGAATAACGGGATGTCCAGTGATCAAGTGAATACCAACTTACCAGTTGTTTAGAATGACAAGGACCAGGCCTCTGGCTTAAGTGATAAAGCACATGCGTAGACTGTGCAATGTCTTGAGTTCGATCTCCAATACTTCATTTCTCCTCCAGCAGCTCTGCCAGGTGTAGCCTAGTGGTTCCTGGGCTCTAAAAGGTGTCACCTCCTAAACCCAGAGTGATAGCATGGTAGGGCAGGTGTTTGCCTTGCATGCAGTGGACCTAGGTTCAATCCCCCAGCATCCCAGGTGGTCCTCTGAGCACTTCCTGGTGTAATTCCTGAATGCAGATCCAGGAGAAAACCCTGAGCATCACTGGGTGTGATGCAAAATAAACAAATAATAAAAGCTCTAACCATTTAGAAAAAAATATGAAACTATTAGCATGTTCCCAGCATTCTTTTCCCTTATTCCTTTTGTATTTGTTTTGGGGCCACACTCAGCAGTGCTCAAGGCCTGCTCCTGGCTCGGTGCTCAGGAATCACTCCTGGCAGGTTCAGGGGACCATATGGGGTGCTGGGGATTGAACCAGGTTGGTCATATGCAAGGCAAGTGACTACCCACTATACCCTCTCTGCCTCTACTTTTATTCTTCCAATGATGAACATAAATAACGTGCTTTGTAACAGGTCCAGGCAATTCTGAAGTGAATGGAATTAAATGAAAGAAAAGAATCTCTTCTTGTTCTCTCATCTGTGTTCTCAGAAGAAAGTCCCCTTTTTCATACTTGCTCGTTGTAAAGAGATAACACCACTTTTTTAGAGTAAAATGGAGCAATTCATTACAGAGTAAACATGGTTATTTTTAAAGCAATTTTTACAATATAGAATTGCCTGACCTTCTTTATAACTTCATTTAGGCTTTCCTTTCATTCAGAACATTCTGGTTCATGAGCTATGCTTAATGGTCACATTAATTATACTTGTATCCTTTCTGCCTGTTTTTACAATAATTCTAAGTCAATAATTAGTAACTACCCTTACTAGTTTAACAATTTAGAGCTCTTTGTAATATTAATCTGTATAATCTCTTTACCAATACCCTTACTGGTGACTAAAGGACTTAATTATTTTATGGACACAAAATCTATGAAACTGGGAAAAGTACATTTACTTATCTTTATGTGTTTTTGTTAATCTTTTGAAAGAAAGTTTTAGAAGATGATCGTTCACAGTCTTCACCTTTAAATTCACCATAGCTTCTCCAAATTCTCTCCAGATAGGTGATTCCAAGTTACACACCCATGACAGCTTAAGAAAGTTCTTTCTTTCAGACACTATTCTCTCTCTAGTTTCAGTTTAAGCACGTGTATGTGTGTGTGTGTGTGTGTGTGTGTGTGGCGCGCCAATGCACGTGCTTGTCTGTTTTTAAGAACAACATGACGAATGGATTATTCCAGTTATTTGATATGTGCTAATAAAGATTCCCTCATCTGGGAAACAGTCCAAATTTATAACTCTTACAGGCACTCATCCCATTTATTTTAAGTGACCAGGGGCATGGAGCTATTTTGGGAAAAGAATGAAGCCACCAAGATGAAGATTGGGTCGACCTGTCTAGACTCGTTCTTTCTTAAATGTTCTTTGAGGTACAGCTGGGTCGGCACTTGCCTTGCACTTGGCTGACTCAGGTTTGCTCCCTGGCATACCTTATGGTCCTCTGAGCCTGTCAGGAATGATACCTGAGTGCAGAGCCAGGAGTAAGCCCCTGAGCAACACTGTGTCTGACCCTCCCTCCGTAAACAAACAAACAAAAAAGAAAAGTTGGTATCCAGGGTTTATTTTACTGAGCATGGCTTGTGGACCAATAATGTGCTGACAATGTCTATATTTTTTTTGTCTCTTTGGGCCACACCTGGTGATGATCAGGGTTTACTCCTGGTGGTGCTCAGGGGACCATATAAGACCCCAGGGATCAAACCCGGTCAGCCGTGTGCAAGGCAGATGCCCTCCCCCTGTACGATAGCTCTGGCCCTAACCATTTCTGGTTAGAATGACCTTGTCACTCCTTATAGGATCTCCTTCTTTACTATCTCTTAAGCTCTTCGTGTTCTCTTAGAAAAAAGACAAGAGGAAAAAGTTGAAAAGTTTAGGACACGTTATAGGCAGTCTTGAAAATTTTAATAGAAATATTTATTAGAGAATTTTATAGTGCTCTATTCAACAGTTAATGAAACAATAACAATGATAATGTAAATTATTATTTTATTAATACTTGAGAAAAACATAAAGACCCAGGAATAGTTTGCTGTCATATTGCTTTAATTTTCAAAGGCAAAAGTATAAGAATAAAAGGGCTTAGGACTCCTCATTTTCGGTAAGATAATAGCTTTTTTTTAAAGAATGAAGTAATTTAATGCTTCTGCAGAGCTTTGCAATTTGCATATACAAAGTGAATTGCTCACTTAATTCATGCAGTCCCACAAGGGGAAAAATAATTAGGATGCAGCCTACAAAAGCAAGGTGGAAAATTGCCTTTTAGGTAGCTCTCATTTTCACTCTGTAAACATAAATAAATCATCACCTGTAAATTACCATCCGCAAAAGAAGGGAAGAATTGGAAATCAAATCCTTGTTTTCCTAAATGGCTTTTGACTTTCCAGCACGCCTGAAGCATGCTTAATATTCCCATGCAATGCAGATTAATTGCTTAATTCTGACAGGAATGCGTTGGTATCTCAAGGGAGTGTACTTTTAAAAATCCAATTGTATTAATCTTCCCTTGAAACACCAGCGGAAATTTCAGTGGTTTTTCCATCTAGTTACAAATAACCCATTAGCAAAAATTGAATTGTGCAATTTGTAATTGTTTTCCAGGTTGTTAATGCAAAACTATATTGGTAGCAAATTAAACTTTTAAAGTATGACCGCTTTGGTAATCGCTGGCCATTAAACATTTATTTCAATGAACACTATCATCTATGATGAATAAGACATCTGGAGTATGGCTTTTAACGGGCAAATTAATTTGGCAGTTCTTTTTTGGAATTCCTAATTGGATGGCACACTTAAAGATTTATCAGAAATTTTGAAGAATGTTGACTGTTTCTTTCCTTTGATGGAATATGGTACTTTGCGTTTTTTGGATACACAGAAGGCTTAGAACAGGAACTGAATAGTGATTAGGAAGCTCCTAAAACTCACCCTCTTTTCATCCCTCTTAATTCAGCCTAGAGCGCCCTCATTATTTAGTGTGGCTGTCCTTACTCTCTGGAGGACCCATCTGAGGGCTCACCCCCAGGAGGTTCCATTCTCAATGCATCCATATGAAAGACCGTCAGATTGTCTGTACATTGGTCGGCATTAGAACATAGCTTCTCTGCCACAGCCCTGTTAACTTGGTTAGGGGGCACACTTTGCTATGCCTTGTGGGATTTTTTTTGGTGGGGGGGGTCTTTTTGGGTCACACCCAGTGATGACGCTCAGGGGTTACTCCTGGCTGTGCACTCAGGAATTAAACTGGCAGTGTTTTGGGACCATATGGAATGCCAGGGATAGAACGTAGGTTGACCAAGCATGGAAGGCAAATGCTCTTCCTGCTGTACTATCGCTCCAGTCCCTGTATATTGTGGGATGTTTCCCACCACTTATAGGCATCTTTACCCCTTACAATACCTGTAGCACCTCCCTGCTTTGCTGATTGAGGTGTCTGGTTACTGAACAGATCAAAGTGTCCCCAGTTGCTGGCCTATTGGATGTTCTCTCTGATACACAGAGTAGGCCTTTCTAGGCATCTGCTCAAAACCTTTCCACTGTCACTGTCCGCACCATCTCTCTCCCCCCTGTTTATGTCCTGCCAAACCACAGTCAGGATAGCGTCCAGGAAGTTTCTGGGCCTGAAAATTCAACTTTCTTTTCTTGGCCTCCAGAACCCACATGAGACCTACCAAACTCCAACTCCATGCTCTTGGCTCCTCGGGCCATCTTCTGTATATTGTTCTGGTGACCGTGATGGTACGGTCATGAATGGTCATGTAGTTGCTTGAATTCCAGCCCTACTGTTTGCCATCTGTCGGAGCCAGTTCACCTCTGTAGGCTCCACTTTCTCTTCCTTCTCTTTGTCACATGGGATCTCACAGTGACAGTGAGAACGACAGGAAAAGCGTTAAGTGGTGTGGGGAAGGCTCAGCAGTGTTTGAATCTGCTCCCTGACACTGAACCAGAAAAAGGCCTGTCTGGAGTTCAATCCTGTTCCGCCACTTGTTGGGAGCTTCCCCACTGGCATCTTCTCATTGTATTGCTGTTCCCGTCTTCTCGTCTTTACAGTGGGGTGCGGGTGGCAGCCACCACTGGAGCAAGCACGTTTACGTTTCATTGATTTAACTCACCCGTAACTGCTGCAGGTGAGCAGAAGCCATGGCGGTAGGTATCCGTGTTTGTTCGCTGGTCACAGGTTCTTCAATGTTTCCAAGAATTAAAATATTGAGTAATGAAGATGCTCAGACTCAGAGTTCAGAAAGTAGAAAAGATTATTGGAAAGGAAAAGAGAAAGGAAAAGGAGCTCCCATGTGGGGATGAACTTTGAATAGACTAAGTTCATTATGGCTCTTTTTGTGGGGTAATTAATAGGAAAACGGGGCCATTGTGTTACGGGATGCAGGGTGTAAAGACCCAGGTTTCCCGTATCTCATCTCAGATCAGCTTTCGTAACTCCTGTGTAAAGAAGCAGAATTCCCAAGTTCCCACCAAATCCTTTCCACAGCTCTGTTTGTCCCTGTCACACTCACGGATCCCTCCTTGGGGACCAGAGACTTTGTTTCCCTGTGCCTTGCCGGGAATTGAAGCTCCCAGCAGGGTCGTCTTAGTCTGTATGGATTCTAGTGTTCAACCTTGAATTCAGCAATACCTGACAGAGTCCACCCTAAAAACTCAAGGAAGGAAGTGGTCAGGAAATAAGGGATTTTGCTTTGATAAATGAATGTACAGGAAGTGTGCAGTGGGCTGAACCGGAGTTGGGGCAAACGTTGTATCCAGTGTATCCTCTCTCTCTCTCTCTCTCTCTCTCTCTCTCTCTCTCTCTCTCTCTCTCTCGTCCCTCTATTATAATTGTGTGTGAGTGGCTCTTTCAGGAATGCTGTTATACATTGCAGAATTTTTTTTCGATCCTTTCTGCAAAGCCAAGCACAAAGGCAGCAAGCAAAATCCTTGTGAAGTTTATGGTGTGCCTGTTTCCTTGCCCTGTGAAAGAAAAAAGAAAATCTCTAACTAAGGAGGCGCAGGAGGGAGTTTTCTTGAAAAGCTCTGAGCTTAGCAGGAAGTAACTTTGAATTGACCTGAGACATAAGGGAAAGATAAGCAATTCAGACTGAAGGTGCCTGAGGACCCAAGACTGAAACACTGTTCTCTGGAGAGGTGGCTCGTGTCCACGACCCAGCTCCTCAAATTTCTCTGTTTCCCTAAACATCATGTCATTCTACTATGGATGAAAACCAGATCTGGCCCAATGGGGGATGAATCTACCTTATTTGAGGACTTGCCTTCCTCATACTGTGTTATACTTAAAGTTGCATTTTTCCATGCTTCATATTAAGTTAGGATTTACTGGACTATCCATTTTTATGGTCCCATATACTTATGTAACACCTGGTAAAAGTGATATTTACAATAGAAGATTAGAGAGAATGTTAGAAATATGAATTTTAAATATCAAAATCTGTTTGCAAAATCAGAAACAATTTTTTGCAGCATACACCCTGCTTTAGTTTTCTGGTTTATAAAAATAGAGGAATGGTGGAAATAATAAACACATCCAATGAGTGTTTTTTAATGACTTATACAGACATAAGGAAGTTAAGAGTGATCGCTGTATTGTGTATTTTGTGCAAGGCTCTATTATGGATTAGTGCCAGTGTGATTCCTTTTAAAATAAGGTGTGGGGTGTGTGTGTGTGTGTGTGTGTGTGTGTGTTTTCACACACATACTCATGGTAATGAAGTTCTGAGCTGGGGAGAGAAATTTGCAGTGGGACCTGCTACCCAGAGACAGGCCTGCCTGTCTGGAAGCACCTGTCTGGAAGCACCCCTGCAGGGTTGTGGGGTTGCTTATTATTTAAACCAATTTTCAGAATGGGTGATTCTGCCGTGAGTCATGCAGTCCCCCCACATTTCCTGACTGTTTCAGGTGACTTACTCCTTTGCTGTGCACTGAATGGATGTGTAATGAAATGACAAATTTCAAAGCCATTGCGAGTTGCCCAGCTGAGCTGGACACCTCTTATGTAAGGTCTTGGTGGCTGTCGCCACAGGGCTGAGGACACTCACTCCTCACTGCTCCCTCCTTGAAAAACAAAGAGTTCTTCAAATAGGAGCTGGCTTGCAGGGCTGAAATCTCGGAAGCTTGCAGGATTAGTCAGGAGCATTTTGGATGGGGGAAAAGCTCTGATTTCAGCGTGAGTTTGCTTCATTCAAAACTCAACTCTGCCGTCTTTCAGCTGTAAAGTCGGACATATGGGACCAGAGAGATAGTGCAGCGGGGGTGGGAGGGAGTATCACTGGGTATGACCCTAACCCAGAAAAGCCCAGACTTGGGTATAGGAGTTTTGCACTTTCCCACCTTCTATTTTTTTTTAGTCTGTAGAACATGGATGAAAGCCATCATTCCAGCAGGTTTTTATGAAGGGTGAATAGAATATTTGACCTAAAAGCATCCAAAATTCAGTGTGTGGCAGTTGGTATAGACTCAAAATTGGACACTTCTCAGATATCTGCTCTTCATTGATTTAGCCATCCATAAGGCGTGGATGTGAATGGTTTGAGGCTCTTGGTGCTCCTGGAGTGAGCAGATGACCTTGGGCTACACTCGCGACAGGACGAATGGAGAGATACTGGTGCCCTCGCGAGCAAATCCATGAACAGCGGGAAAACAAGTGATGACCAGTGATGAAGGCGTGGATAGGCGACTTAAGCCCCGTAGGGAGCAGGGAGGTCAATCGTTTCTTCTCAGAATTACTTTGTAAGCTACAGCTTTCTGCTGCGGGTGGGAGAGTAGAGTCCAGTGAAGTCACTAAAGGCAAGTTAGAGGTTTTCTTCCAGATCCAGAGGAAGGAAAAGTGAAGTTTCCTTGTCAATAAAAAAAGGCAGAGATGAAGCATTGGCTGCAGAGAGGCACCGCGCAGCTGGATTTGTGGATCAGTTTGAGGTTTTGTTCATTGATCTATGTGGGGTAACTTTAGTTCCTGGACAAGCTCTGGGTGAGACTGGGACACGTAGTAGTGACCTCCGACATTGTCCCCAAGTGGGACAAGTGTTCACTGTATCACTGTCTTCCCGTTTATCTTCGATTTGCTTCGAGCGGGCACCAGTAACATCTCCATATGACCTGTCTCATGCAAGTAGAGCCCAAGGGCACCTGCTTGCTCCAGGAACATAAAGAGCCTCAAACCATTCCATCAGGTCATGGGAATGAAGTCTATAATTGTTACTGGTACCTGGCATATCAAATACGACATGGGTAGCTTGCCAGGCTCTGCCGTGTGGGTAGCATACTCTTGTAGTCATCTCAAAATCCAGCATTTATTGATGAACTGCGCAGCCACAAGTGGCTGTGCGAACCAGGCTGTGATAGGCTGGTCTGCTGGGTGGAGTTCTGCCGAGGAGGAAGTTTGGATGTGGAAAATGGAGGTCCTCATGGAGTGGGGGGGGTCGTCTGGCTTGTTGTGAGGCTCTGCTGGGGTGGTGGGCCAGGGCTAGAACCTGCCATCCCTCCCGGGCACCTCATGAATGGCTGGGCACAGTGAGAGTCAGTAGCAGCTCTTCCCCATGTCTGTCTCTGGATCATCATACCTGGGCCGGATTAAAAAGACTGCAGCAGGGTGGATCTCAATGAGCTGGGCTGTGATAGGCTGGTCTGCTGGGTGGAGTTCTGACGAGGAGGAAGTCTGGATGTGGAAAATGGAGGTCCTCATGGAGTGGGGGTCATCTGGCTTGTTGTGAGGCTCTGCTGGGGTGGTGGGCAAGGGCTAGAACCTGCCATCCCTCCCGGGCACTTCATGAGCGGCTGGGCACAGTGAGAGTCAGTAGCAGCTCTGCCTCATGTCTGGACAAGTGTTATTGATACTAATTATTGATATTAATATTATTGATAGTAATACTTGGGGTTCAAGTATTACTGAACCCCACGTGAATGTGTGTGTGTGTGTGTGTGTGTGTCTGTGTGTCTTGTGTGCACGCACGCCCATGTGAGGGAAGGTTTGAAGATCCTTCACACTCTACCATCAATACTAAATGAAGAATAAGATGATCTAGATGTGAGTTGACCCACCCTTCTCTTCCTCTGGTCCAAGTATATGTACAATGTTCACCCTGGCATGCGTGGAGGAGATGGTATATTTGAGGTGGATGCAGAGAGACATGAGAACTATTAAGGAGAGGTATTTGGGTGCGGGTATAGTGTGATAAAAACAAGCGTCCTGCCTCTAGGAAGTTTTGTGCCTATGCTCTCCGGATATGCCCTGTTCATTCTAGCAGGCTCTTTGCTATCCTTCCTTGCTGAGTATCTCGGTAATGCAGGGCTAGTCACCGCTATCTGTTGCAGTCTCCAGCCATGGCACCCCCCCCCCCCGCCCCCGCCCTCTGCCGGCTGGTGTGCTTTGCCGGTGATTGTTCAGAGCTATGATCAAACGTCCCATGGTTCTTTTCTCAGGTCACGGAACTCAACAACGTGAAGAACGCCGCTCGATTGCCAAAGAGCACCAAGAAGCACGCTGTGGTGCTCTATTTCAACGACGACACTTCCAAGACCTTTGCCTGTGAATCAGGTTTGCCTGGGCAGGAAGGGGTGTGCTTTGGCGTGTAAACAGGGACAGGGCTGCTGGGTTAACCTTGTGGACGTCTCTGCAGATCTCGAGGCTGATGAATGGTGCAAAGTGCTCCAAATGGAGTGTGTGGGAACTCGGATCAACGACATCAGCCTCGGAGAGCCGGACTTACTGGCTACCGGGGTGGAGAGAGAGCAGAGCGGTATGTACCCGAGTGCTGACCCTTTACTCGCTTTCAAAACTGTCCGTCCCCTAAGGCCGTCTTCTTTTGGTCACCACTTGGAGACTCTAAGGATGTGTCTAGGATAAAGTAAAACAAGCTCCTAACCACCTAAAACATGTATTACCAGTTGTCTGTGTTCTTGGTACTCTTTCAGTGCCGAATCTGAAAGGGCCCACAGAATGACACCAGCTGGAAAGAGGAGGAGCTTGCCAGGAGCCAGTGTCTGTGGAAGTGGCCTTAAGTCATATGACTGCCCCAAGATCCCTACGGCACATGCACTGATGCTCCCTCCAGCTTTACAGATGGGGAAACTGATGCTACCAAGGCTAAAGATCTGGCACCCAAATCCCCATAACTCATGTATGATTCTAGACTAGACCCTTTGGCCTCTCTTAAGAATGAACAGATTCTACAGTACAAATCTGTCTTGCCTTTTGCACTTTAAAATTCACAGGCATACTTGCAGTGTTTGGAATAAAGTCCAGGCTTCAAGGTTCAATCCACCTACATCTGCATGTAAATAAAACTAAACTCACCCCAGCCAGTTCTCTGAGCTCAGCATTCAATCCAGAGAGAAATCATTTTAAGTAATACTAAAACCCAAGCACTCATGAGCACTTCAGGAAAAACCAGAGTTGTTTTCCAACATGAGATTGGAGATGAGAATTTATTTTGTTATTCCCAAAATAACGGGCCTGGTGTCCAGGTCGCTTAGATCCCTGAGGTTAGTCATCCTCTTGCCAGTATGGATGAGGTTACAGCCAGCCAGAGACTTGGGGTGTCCTGCTTAATTAGAACAAGGCCAAGGGAGGGCTGTCGTGACACAGGGGGCTGTCATGACTCAGGGAGGGCTGTCGTGGCGCAGGGAGGGCTGTCATGACACCGGGCTGTCGTGACTCAGAGAGGGTTGTCGTGACACAGGGGGCTGTCGTGACACAGGGGACTGTCGTGACACAGGGGGCTGTCGTGACACAGGGAGGGCTGCGCATTCACTTCCCTCTCCCCTGGACCTCGGTCTTCATGGCCCATGAGATTCAGGAGATTCAGAAACACTCTACAGTGGTCATCATCTAGCTCTAAGGGGGCGTTATTGACTTGACCAAGGAGTGCTGGCCTCTTCGCAGGAGCCCCTTCTTGGGATGAGAAATTGAGCTGCCAAGGGAGGAATCACTTGTCCGTGTTAGAGGCAAGCCTGAGGCATGCAGGAAATCCGGCATAAGGAGGCAAGCAGAGGTCCTGGTGTTTTTAACCTGGAAAGCCTGGATCAGCACTTCAGATTCACAGATTGGTTTTTAATAAGGAGGTAGCCTCGTGCTCACACTGTGTTCAAGAGTTGGCTGCCTAGGAGTTGATCTGCCCTGTACCGTTTCTTGTGCCTCGGTTTCCTCTTCTGTAACAGGACGTGAATGCATCTACTATATAATGATGAGAGATTATTATTGTCAACTCAACTCCTAGGATATTCATTGGTTTGACTCAAGCAATTGTCATTAAAAGTCATTTTCATCCCATTGCTACTGACACTCTGAGTCGGGCAGAGTTATACAAGAACTTGAGATAAGTTGACGATGCTCTTAAACTGATTTTTATTTAATGATCACAGTGTTTCTTGTTGTTCTCAAAGTCTCCAAGCAGAAGCTTTCCCACTATGATTGATTTTATTTTAAATAATTTTACTAGAAGTAAGAAACTATTTGATTTTAGAAGTTTAAAATAATTTAGAAATGTTGAATGATTGATATGGGAATGCATTTTCGAGCACAGTCTTCCCACTTTTATCTATGAAATTAAATTGAAATGCATAATTAATGGAATGACTTCCTTAGGTAATTTGGAACACCGGTAATTATTAGTATATGCACAGTGGTACATAGTATAACTGTTAGTGCCTCGTTATTTTGTCAGATAGAGGCAATCTACTATAATGATGGTAGGTGAAATTGTGTTTGTTGTAGTGATAATGTTATTCAACTTTATATTTTACTTTGTAACTTTTAATTAATGAATTATATGAAAGTGTAAGCAAAATATCATGATTGGATCTGTGGGGGTAAGCAGTCGGAGGTAGTCACATACCAATGAGCATTATTTTGGTTGATCTCCATTAAATTTTGATAATCATCTGTATGGCACATGAACATTTCTTTCCTACAATTGACTAAAGAAAGCTCATTGTTCAAACTAGTAAATGCACCCATTGATAGGCTGCAGAGAGAGTATAGGAGGTTCGGCACTTGCCTTGTACACAGCTGATTTTGGTTCCATCCCTGGTACTACCTGTGGTCCACCAAGTACTGCCAGGGATCACTCCTGAAGCACAGAGCAAAGAAAACGCCCTGAGCAGAGCCAGCTATGGGCCAGCGCTTCCCACAACCCCACCAAAAAAAAAAAAAAGCTCTAAATAAATAACCATTGGTAATTACACAGACTATCAGTCAGATGTATAGTGATAGTCTGGGCTTTATTAAAAAATAATTTGAGGTACAGTCCCTTTCGTTCTGGAAATTACAAATTGATCAAGAGAAGTTTAATGACCTGAAACCACGCGGCAATCGTCTTGCACCTGTGCCTTTTGTGAACACAAAAGTGTGGGCGTAATTAACGTGTACTTGGCAGGAAAAAAAAGTGATGCCTTTCATGGTTTCATCTCTTCAGCCTTTCACTGGTGTGCCCTTTTTTATTATGCAAATTTAAAAAATTCTAAAAATGGTCTTTGTGCATGGCTGTGTTTCGTGTAGGTGGACGGCCAGACTGTGCCACCGTTAGGCTCTTTATCTGCTCATCCTTTAAGAAAGCATTTGCTGGGACCTGTAGTGGGTGGCGAGGGTCATTCTCCCGAGTCTGCAGCCCCTTGCTAGACTGCGAGCTTGAGTTGTATTGAAATGTCTCTTTGTTCCTACAGTATCTTTGGAGTCTGGTTCCTGGGGATTTTAGACTAACCTTCTGTTTTTCTCCCAGAGAGATTCAATGTGTATTTGATGCCATCTCCTAACTTAGATGTCCATGGCGAATGTGCCTTGCAGATTACGTGTGAGCACATCTGCCTTTGGGACGCGCAGAATCCCAGAGTCAGACTTCTTTCATGGCCACTAAAGCGCCCTGCGAAGGTACGGACGGGACGCAGCTTGGTTTACTTTTGAGGCAGGGAGGTGAGTATCATGACTGGTTCCGCACGTTTTATTCTTCCTTTGCCCAGGTTCAAGTCCTTGGAGGCCAGAGTTAGCCTCGGAGATCCAAGCTGAGTCACCTCTGGGGGAAGGAATGTGCCAACGGTCATTGGCTCATTGGTTTGTTCCAGGGAGTCTGGGGTCTCCCAGTTGGGTTCTGTGTATTTTCTGTCACTTTCTGAAGCTGAGCTAGGCTCGAATGCTACAAATGTGCTGTTTTCCAGGTCAGGCTAAATAGAAGCCAACTTCAGAGTTCGGGCAAGCTCTTATATTATCTCTTCTGCCTCCTTGTCAGAGTTAAGGGTAGGAGACCCCAAGTGCAGGGCCTTTGGCATTTTTAGAAGTTGCGGTTCATGGCCTATCATGTTACTTAATTTTTCCATCAGTAGCGTGAAGGACATTGCCGCCAGGAGACGTCAATCCTCAGACTTGCCTGACGAGACCCAGCAAGCACTTTGATGACTCACTCTCTTTCCCTTTGGGGTTAGCTGGACATGTGCGGGGAGCGTTGGTGTGGTAGTTAGTGATGGAGACAGAAGCTAGTCATCCTCCTTTGCTTCTCCCCCACACTCCCGCCCTCTGAATTCAGGCTCTTCCCCCTCCCTCCATTCTACATTTTAAATGTTTAAATGATTGTAGTATTGAGAAATAGAAGTCTCTTTTGGCTACACCTGACACTGCAGTCAAGTTAAAAAATCACCTGATGATACAAAGTCATTTGGTTTTGTTTGTTAAAATGGTCAGGAATAGGATACTCGTTATAAAAGAGGCTAAAAGCTGGACGTGCCAGTCGCCCTAGTCTGTGGCTGGAGGGCATCGTGCCCCTTCAAATTAATCTATTCATTCCATTATCCACAAAGTTCCAGAACATAAAACTTGCTTTTCAGAAATATGATCAGTTCAGTGTTCTAGCCTACTAAGTTTTTAAAGAACCATTTCCCTCACCCAGTTCTTCTAGTCTATTTGATTTTTAAGTACCTGGAAATTGAAGTGTAGCAAACCTGCCAGAGATAGCTAAGGCCTTAATTTTATTTATTTTTATTTTTTGCTTCCTTACTGCTGCCATATTAAGGGCTCTTTCGGGGTCAGGAAAATAAACATTTCTGTTACTGGATTTGCCATATCGAACACGCATCGGACAGCTTGCCAGGCTCTGCCATGCGGGCGCTATATTCTCATTGCTTTGTGGTGCTCTCTCAGAGGGGTGGGTAGAATATTTATGGTCATTTGGAGGTATATCAGCGGGGCCGTGCAGCGCCGCTCAACGGGAAAGCTGGTTTTTGCTCTGCCGGGTGTACCTGTGTTTTTTTTTTTTTTTTTTGCTTTCCTGAATCAACCTGATGCCATTGGGCTACACTGGCACGTGATAGGGTCCAATGGAAATGTTACTGGCGCCCACTGGAGCAAATCTATGAATAACGGGATTCGAGTGATCAAGTGATTTTTTGCTTTTTGGGTCACACCTGGCGATGCTCAGGGGGTTACTCCTGGCTCTGCACTCAGAATTACTCCTGGCAGTGCTCAGGGGACCATATGGGATGCCGGGATCGAACCGGGCCGGCACAGGCCGGCCGTGTGCAAGGCAAATGCCCTACCCGCTGGGCTATCGCCCGGCCTTAAGGCCTTATTTTATAAGCTCAAACTTTCACCCCTTCAGAGCAGCGTTTTCTTAAGAATTACTTATTATCCTTGGGAGGAAGCACTGTCGGAATTTGAGAATTTGTTTGCAGGTTTGCTAGATTTCTCCCATTTGGGTCTCAGAAGTTATTTGGCCGAAAGTGGTAACAGTGAAATAAATCTAGGTATAAAAATGCTCCTTTGAAACCCAGAAATAGGCTTTTTCCATCGACAAAACACTTCTCGTTTGCCACCGCGTGGATTTCATGTGACTGTCTTGGGAACCGTGGCTCTGTGGCATCTTGGGCCTGTGTTTAGACTGATTCAAACAGAAATATTTCCCAATAGTTCTGTGAGCCCCTGTCCACAGGTATAGTTATAGCAGAAGTTATCGGTTTCCTGGCCATTTCTCAAGGTTTACACCTGAGTAAACCCCTGTGTCAGGACTGGGAAAAACATTTTGGGGTAATTATTTCGAGCTTTCAGGCATGACTCACTTTGCAACAGTTGAATTGATTTGTATGCAAATCTAGTCGAATTGTACAGGATCCTGGCTGGCCAGGGATCTGGGAGATTGCATTTAGGCTCTTATTTTTCAGCCATCACGAGGAATGAATAAGGATTTTAAGGCAGGTCTGATGGGGCGCTCAGTGTACATGTGCGTGTTATGGAATCCAGTTAATAGTGGGCAGTAGGCTGGGGGGGATATGGAAGTAGGTTATGTGGCATTTCTCGGGGGAAGAAAAGGTGAAGGATCTAGCCGGTTTCTGAATTCTTGGAATAACGCCAGTAATTTGACCAAAGTCCATCAGAAATGACGTGGGAAATGAAAAGAGTTTTATTGTATGACCTTGGTTTCTGTGGCCTTGACTTGGCACTGCCACAGCTGAATGACTTTAATAACTGGCACATGTACCATGCGGCATGGCACCCCAGATACGGGCAGGCCCTTGAATGTTGACAACTGAAGTAGCGTTCTCTTGCAGTGGTTCCTCTTTGTGAGGCTGGAGACGGAGAGCAAGTGGCATGTGCCATGCTGGGAATGTGTTTTCAGAGCCTCACTCACTTCTCAAGTGGGTGCCGTCTAAGGGTTTAGGATCAGATCATTCCCTCCTGTCTCTGCTCTTCATTGGCTCTTCAGGAAAGCATTTCATCTTCCCTGCACGTTCATCTGAGTAAATACTTCTTTGTAGGGTTCTTTTTTTGGGGGATCACACCGGTGATGCTCAGGAATTATCCCTAGCGGTGCTCGGGGCACCATCTGGGATGCCAAGGATCGAACCCAGGTCGGTCGCCTGCAAGGCAAATGCCCTACCCACTGTGCTATGGCTCCGCCGCTCCTTGTAGGGTTCTTATCCATAAAGCAACAGTGCAGAAAGACGCTTGGACTGAGAGCTGGGCTTCTCTGAAGAACAATTTTGGGTTTGTTTGTTTTCATGGTGATGGCTTTGGAGCAGGACTTCACCCTGCAGAACCCCAGCTACGTTCAGTGCAAGGTAATATCGCTGCCTCATATCTTCCCTGAAACTCAAAGAAGGATGAATTTTGATGGCGACCATCAGATGCTCAGGCTAATGGGGTCATTCGTGTTCTGTCAGGCGTGAAGGCCCCAGTGCTGCCTTGCTTTATTAGTGCAGATCATTTCTTTCTTGGCTATTTTTGGCTGTGTTCAAAACATGACAGTTTCATATTTGCTAACCTAATTTTCGTCCTAGCTCCACGAGTTAAGACTCGCTAAGCAAATAGTTTTCACGTATCCAACATATGTCCGCCGAGATTCTACAAGATTGTTCTCTTGAGTGCAGGGAACCTTCCAGAAGACCTTGAGTGAGGTTTTGCTCCCCTTCAGCCTCCGTTAGAGCTGGGATTGAGCGTTAACCGAGTCACTGTCCCATTTCGCCCATCAAGACTGATCACAGTGCGCATGTATTCACTGCACTGGGAGTTAGAGGAAATTGAATGACTCTTGGTCACACTCCGGCAGTGGCACTCCAGCGAGCTGTCTAGTTCCTTCAGCTTCCTCCAGCCTCCTGTAAAAGTGATGCAGTATAATGTGACTCTCAACTCTTGGCCACGAAGTCTCGGAGTAAAGGGACGTATGCAGGTGCTCATCTACGTGCTCATGCAGAGTGGGCTGGTATCTCCCTAGAGCAAAGGGAATCCACTGATACATGATACCCCCAATCCAGAGAGCGACCTGGCTTTAAGCCTGACTTGTGGCAGCGCCTGGTAGGGACTCCAGGCCAGAGTGCACAGTCCTGTGTCCCTTAGGATGGTTTGACCCAAGAGCCACAGGTGGCTCTGAGGAACTCTGAGGTTTTCTTCTGCCACCGCCACTAGGGAAGAAATAAATCCCTATCATAGCTGACCACTGCATTTGCAACCTGCTCGGCTCTGTACTAAGTACTTGATGCAAAGCAGGGGTCCAAGTCAGGAGGGAGGGGCCGGCGAGATAGTGCAGAGGTTAGAATGCTTGCCTGGCAGGCAGACAACCCAGGTTGATCCCCAGCTTCCCATATGGTCCCCCAAGCACTGTCAGGAATAGTTACTGAATGTAGAGCCAGGAGGGACTCGACAGTTGCTGGGCGTGGCCTCAAAAGAGAAATAAAGACAACCACGTGTGTGTGGGGTGTGGGGTGCAGAGGGTAGGTAAGGTAGAAGATAGAAAAGGGACCAGTTTGACAATACTAGTTGGAAATCATTACACTAGACTAGAACTGAGTGTTGAAAGTAGGTTAAGGGACGTACATGATAACCCTTCAGTATATGCATTGCAAACCACAATGTGCGAAAGGAGAGAGGGCGGGAGGGAGAGAGAAGAAAAGTGGCTGCCATAGAGACAGGTTGTTGGGGTGGGAGGGAAACGGGCACATTGGTGTTGGGAAACTTGCGCTGGTGAAGGAACGGGCGTTGGAACACTGTATGACTGAAATCCAATCTGAACAGTTCTGTAATAGTCTGTAGTATGATAATTCAATGAAAAAAAAGAGACAGTAGGGAGAAGTTCACCTCCACAGAGTGAGCGCTAAAATGCCATCAGAAGGGGAACGGATTTAAACAAACAGAACTGACAACATGTGTGCAAATCTTATTTTTAATGGCTCAGAACAGAAATGAGGGGGACCGTCTCGTGGTAATTAACAATGGTACCCAAAGGGTGTTGAGATCTCGAACAGGGTCTCAAGCAGGGGTATTTTTGCTTTCCGAGGCTGTGTGACGGTGACTTCGGTGTGTTTCGCTGTCAGTCCTTGGGCCTGCGGGTCTCCCGGCTTGTCCTGTGTAGAGGGACAGAGGGGCTGACCATGTGCGCCTTGACTCAGGCTCCAGGGCCCTAGAGGCAGACGCACAGGCCAGTGATGTGGGGCAACGCTGCTCTGTGACAGGAGACGGGCCGTGGAAAACAATCCTTCATCTGCCTGGACTCTGAGCACCGCCGTATACACTGTATTCACTGGGTGACGAGTGAAGCCATTATCCCTCCAAAGGAAGCATGAGCACCTTGGGACTGGCCTCCGGCTGAGAGGAATAAGTGGGGGGATTTTGGAGTCGCCTCTCCAAACGCTCTGGGGCGTCATTGTTCTGGCTGTCCTGAGTGTCTTCCCTACGGGAATTTTCGAAGTCAGGGACGAGATGTCACCACGAATTTAGGGTGTCCTAAAACCAGACGGGTCATCTCTGAAGTATCCCTTGCCTCTGGAGCCAGTGGCACGAGGAAGGTTATTCATATACTTGTGGCAGATGAGCAAAAATGCTGAAAATTTGCAAATATTGAGGTCTGCATTTTCTCCATTAAGGACATTCTGGAAGTTTCCATGGATTCTCTTAGTGTTTGGGAGGGCAAACACACACTGTATATCTGTCCTGGGGAGTGTTGTCATGACCCAAGGGCAACGGGTCTTCCAGATGCCATATCTCACCTCTCCCTTGGGCCTTAGCACGTCCAACCTTTCCTGTGCTTTTCCTTAAAAAAAGAAATGTGGAGTTCAAATAGACTCATTTAAATAAGGGGAAACCAGAAATGGCATGATTAATTCCTGCTCACTCACACACACACACACACACACACACACACACACACACACACACAGAGAGAGAGAGAGAGAGAGAGAGAGAGAGAGAGAGAGAGAGAGAGAGAGAGAGAGAGAGAGAGAGAGAGAGAGAAAGAGAACAATTAATTTATTGGAGGAGCCTGGAGACTTGCTTATTCAGTTTGAGGTTTCTCTGGTCTTTTGTTTTCGCCTCTCCGCCTGGAAAGCTGGCGTCCTCAGTGAGGCCAGGGACTCTTTATTTCACGTGCTCAAAAGCAGTTGACATGAAGCTCCGAGTGTGGGACATCCCCTGTGGAACCTTCCTTGAAATGTTTTTGTTTCTAGCTGTGGCAAGCATCCATCCAATAAGCTTCCCGTGAATTCTAAGGCAGGCTGCTGACTGAGCATGCGCGGGCCAGCCCTGCCTCCCTCCTGACTGCTTTAAATGAACACCCTGGGGCGGCACCTGGCGAGTGAGACAAGCTCAGGTGACACTTGGCAGGACCTGCTGAATAATTAGCACGCCTGAGTGCTTCTACTTACCAGCCGGAAAGACACCCACTAGTGCTGCTGACACCAGCTCAGAGAAACACTCAAGTCTGCTGAGAACCTGTGAAAACCGGCTTTGCATGTACAAATTCTGTTCCTTAAATGGGGCGCCCACAATTGTGAATTATATATAATTCAAGGCGTTTGAACAGCCTTGGAAAAGAACTCATTTATTCTTGTATTTCTCACTCTAAAAACAAGTCTAATTGCTGAGATAACTTTCTGTTGGAGAAAAAGTTACCCCCCACCCCCATCTCATTGGTGAGTTTCCAAGTAAAAGGGGAATTATTTGGACATAACTCTGGATAGTCTCTGTTTGTCTTCAGGATTCTAAGCAGCTCAGTAATGATTTCTGAGTGTTTCGAGAGCATGTATTCGTCCTTATTAAAGAATTGGAAGCGAATGAACAAATGAAGTGTGCTGCGTTCTCCCAGCTGTGTTGTGCAGAGATTCCAAAACAGATTTCCTCATGATGGCTGGTGCCAGGCTCCATTTCTGTGAGGTGGTGTTGATCTTTATGTCAGCAATGGCTGTCTAAGTCCATCGTCACTTTGAGAGGATACCTCAGAATTCTGGGAAACTCTAGGACAGACATTGGCTCTTTGCTTTAAAAAGGAAAGAAAAGGAAAATCTGGACTTTCTCTTCAAGCCGTGTTGTCCCTTGAGCACGTGTCTCTGTGCTGGACTCTTTGTTTCATTGCTTTGTTCATTTATTCTGCAGATACCTGTGTCCCCCCTCTGTGGGGAAACTCTGAGGTGTCCCGCACAAAATCTGGGAGCAGGGTCAGGGATCCCCTTTTGTCCCAGGGGATTGGTGGATGGCGGATGGAGAAAGATGCTCGAATCCAGCAGAGTTTCAAAATGCTTTACTTAACACAGGTTCTGGCATACAAATCAGCAAGAGGAAAAACCCCAAACTTAGGCTTCCCGGCTGGGCCCCGGCCATGTGCGGGCCAAGATGGCTGCCACCACGTGTTAAGGCCCTGCAGAGAGGAGACAGCGAAGCCGTGCCAGCAGAAAGGGGGAAAGGAGAGAGCCTCTGAGAGAGGAAGCAGGCTAGTTTTATATCCCTGCAACCCAGACCTCCCACTCCTAAGGAAAGCCATCAGGGTCAAATGCCCTCAGGTAATTTCTCCCAGCACCTCACCTAGGCCCTCTGAGATATTAATGTTGCTGAACCAAGGTCTACCTTGGAAATGCCTCTGCAGGGTAGAGAGGAGTTTCTGAGATGAATGTATCTCAGAATACAAAGGCATGCATCTGTGCCAAAGAATATACCATAGCTGTGGATGCTCTGAGCCCAGAAGAGGGTCTTCCCTGGGGAAGTGGGGCGCCGGGTCCTCTGCAACACGGGGTTCGTTTCACGACTACTGATCCTCTTGGGAATTTGCCTCTCCCTGGTTCACCTGCATCATGCCTCAAATGCAAACCTGCCCCCTGCGGAGGTTCCGTTCCCCACCCTGAAACACCGGATCTCTTTGGAGCTTTCCCTTCTTGCATTGCCACTGTGGCCTAGGCTGGCCTCCCCTGCTGTCCGCCACCCCCAGCTGATCAGGCTTGTTTCTTTCTCAGGAAGGTCCCCCCTGCACACAGTTACAAGAGAAATCCAAACTAATGTGTAGCTGGATGCCAGACGCACGGCCAGAAACAATCCCTCCTCTCACCCTAGGAGGGGTGGGTGAGCTTGGTCCTCATTTGTCACTAGAGGACAGTTGTTGGATAACAGCCCCAGAATCCTAGGCTTAACATTGGGCTGTCCTTTCTCCTCCTGCGGGGAGCTTAGGCTAATTGAGGACTCCCAGTCCAGTGCTCCTGGGGCGCCCAGTCATCTGTAACTTTGACCTCTCCTGTGTGTCCTTTTCCTCCTCTACGTTAGTCACAAATATCTCCTCATCAGACACATTGATTTGCAAAGTTAAACCCTCTGGTGCCTTTGGATTTATTTTTCTTTTTTGGGTCACACCCGGCTATGCTCAGGGGTTACTCCTGGCTCTGCACTCAGGAATCACTCCTGGTGGTGCTTGGGGGACCATATGGGATGCCGGGAATCGAACCCGGGTCCGTCGCATGCAAGGTAAATGCCCTCCCCGCTGTGCTATCACTCCAGCGCTGCCTTTGGATTTTGTATACGTAAGTGCAACATTGCTTTTCTCTTTCCTTTATGTCATTTTGCATATTTTTATGTTAGAGCAAAGTGTCTTTTTTTTTTTTGTGTAGACCCAGGAAGACAGTTGGTACTCTACTATTTTAATGCATGCATTATTTAACTCTGAAAGATTTGTTCCTAGACCGCCATCATATTCACCTGACTTAAACCTCACTTGCCCTTAGATTGATCATAGTTCCTTACACCCCAAGAGGTGGGGTTTGTTCCTCACTTGTCATGTGAGGACATTGATGTTTTAACAAGTCTGAAAATTGCTCAAAGTCACATATACACCAAAGGTCCAGAGGCTGTAGTTGCTTTAGGCTCCTCCCCTCTCCTGCCTTTACACTACGGGTATACTACAGGATGGTCTGGCTGGAAACTTGCCTTCTAGGTACTTTTTCTGCCGGTGGGGTCAGAGTCACTTTACCCTCTCACTTTGTCTAAACCCTGACAGAATTCTGATCCTTTCTGTAAGTGGGGTGTGTATGTGTGTGTGTGTGTGTGTGTGTGTGTGTGTGTGTGTGTTTCAGATCCTCAAACAGAGGTAAGGAAAGTCTACACTTTAAAGAATACTTGATATTATAGTTGCTTGTGTTTTTATTATAATAACGTTTTTATTATAATCTGACATTCAAATGTCAGAAGGAGGTTGCAGATTCATTATGATATTCGGAGGAGGCCTAGATACAAGCCATTTTCAAGGAGTGGGTCTTGCTCCTGGGTGGGTCTAAAGAGAGAAAGCATTCTATCACCAGTAATAAAAAATAATTAAAAATTTAGTATTTTGTCTATAAATTGATCATAAGTAGCTCGAGGGGAGACGATAGAGAAAGGAGAGAGGTGCCGGGTCTACCCCCCCCCGTCTCAGTCATCTCTGTCTCTGGGTCACCGTTGCAGAACGAAGTTTCCAAGCATTAGCTTGTCAGAGTTGAGACACAGCAGCAGGTTCAGCGAGCGCTCACTCCTCCTGTGAGCATTGCAAGGTCATGGGCATCTGTACCCTTTCCTGGATCTAAGGCTGGTATCTAAGCAAGCAGATGTTAGTCTTGGTCCTAAGGGAAACAAAAGGTTGCTCCTTCTCCTAAGATTGACTGAGCTTCCTTCCTCTCCACAAATTCTACTTTCTTAGCTGGTGAGAAAAGAGGTGTGAGAACTCGTGTGCCTGCGCAATGGAGGGCCCAGTTGTGGAATCGGCTTGTCTGAGGCGTAAAGCCAGGGATCCCAGCGAATGGTGGCATGTTCTCGGAAGGCGTGAGGAAGGAAGTGAAGGAGTAGGGCTGGGTTGGAGTTCTCAGTCTGGCACTGGATTCGAATGACTCAGTAATCAAAACTCCACTGTCAACCACCTGAGCTAATTCTTTAGATCAGCAATTGTAAGCGCCATCTGTTTATCTTTCTTCTCATCTCGCCCGATGAGTGAGTGAGTGAAGTTTAAGCTAGGCAGATTTTGACCAATTACATCCGCCTTGCTTTATGTGTCAAAACTACCATATGGTCATGTGTTGGGCCAACTCTAGACAATTAGATAAGAATAAATCTTCCCCTTTTATTGTATTCATTGCATGGGGGAAAGGTTGCTAAACTACTCAGCAGTGGTTGGGGGGTGAAATATTGGATGCTTTTCATGTTGTGTTAAATAATTCCTTCATTGTGGAAAAACTCAGGCATTCCAATTGGCATTCAGTTTTGCAGCAAGAGTTTATGAGCTGGAAGGAGTGAGTGGCATTCCATCTTAGGATATATTCATTAAAATAAACAAAAGCAGCTGTTAGTTTATTATTGATATATGTATCAAAATCAAAATTTAAAAATACCCTTGCATTTGACTGTGTCCAAGTTCTTAAAAATATGTAGAGTATGTCCTTCTCCATCTGGCTTATTTTACTGCACATAATCCGCATAATTCCCTCTAAAACCATCTTTGTCATTGCCAAGGAGAGAACTTCATCTGTTTCTTTTTGTAGCTGAGTAGTGTTTCTTTGTGCATATATACTATGCCTTCCTTATCAAAATTTTACTTATAGGTGATAGGGAAGCAAAACAAATTGATGAACCGAATAAATGCTTTTTAACGATAGCACCAAATTAGTGGCTGCCAGAGGAAAGAGAATAGTAGATGGGTGAATCGGATGAAAAGGTGCGATTATATGGTAAAACACAGAATTGGACTGGGAGTGGTAAAATGTAATTCAGAAAATGTGGGTATCGATTCATAATGATAGACATAGGAAACTTATATAATGTTTAAGCTAATGTAACCGCAATTTATAAAAGGCACTTTAAAAACTTAGTCACGTGTATAGAATATAAGGAAACAAAACAAGGATTAGAGAGTTCCCAATGGAAACAGTCCTGATACAGTGAATAGAACCATTATCCAAGGGTGCTTGGGATAGGGGCTGCAAGAGGAGCTATTGGGATTAAAGGTGGAGGGACCCCGGTACTCTGGTGGTGGCCATGGTATAGCAGCACTGTCCGTATCAAGCAATCATATTAGTTTTCTTGTTAAAAAATACATCATTAAAAAAAACAAATGGAGGGACCGGAGCGATAGCCTAGCGCGTAGGGCGTTTGCCTTGTACGAGGCCGGCCTTTGCTGGCCTGGGTTCGATCCCTGGCATCCCATATGGTCCCCTGAGCACCGCCAGGAGTAATTCCTGAGTGCAGAGCCAGGAGAAACCCCTGGGCATTGCTGGGTGTGACCCAAAAAGCAAAAAAAAAATAAAATAAAATAAAAACAAATGGAGGGGAACAGAGAAATAGTGCAGGAGGCATCTGGGTATTTGCTTTATATGCAGCTGACATGGGTTCAATACGGCATCCCATATGGTCCCCCAAGTACCAGGAAGAGTAAGTTCTCGCTGAAGAGCCTCAGAATCATCAAGATTTTTTTTGCCAAAGCAGAAAACAAAAACAAAAAAAAAAAATCAAGCGGGACATTAAAGTCTTCAAAGAGCTAAATATATATATGATCTATATTATATATTGACTATATTATATATTAGATATGTATATTAAAATATAAATATATATTTGGTGAGTATCTTCTTAGACACAGATAGTGTATATTCATATATAGATGTATGCATGTGAGTGTCTTATGTAGATATGCCAAAACATGTTTAGTAGTATGCATATCTTTATCTGGTCCTTCCCTGATTGTATACGCCAGTGTCTTACCAATGAAATTCATCTCTGTTCTTCAACAGTTTGAGGTAGATAAGATCTTCCTCTCTCTCCCTACCATAATAATCCTTTGTTACCAAACGCGTTGAGATCTTAATAGATGCTTCCCTGGAGTTTCCACATTAGTTCACTAAAGTCACACTCCTTAAACAATTCTTAACTGTACTTCGAGTCTTCACCAGAGCAAAAACTGGAATAAACTCTCATTTAATTTTGGAAACGGATGCATCCTTCAAGCTCCAGTTCGTAGGGAAGTTAGAACCCACGGGTTACCAAGCCCTCCGTTGCCCTCTGAGCTGTCTGCCCTGGTTTCCGATGAGTTTCTGAGTTCTGGACTCTCCAGGAGTGTTGTTAGGTGAAGTTTTGGGTTAGAGATGCCTTTTTGAAAATACTGACTTCTACACTAGTAGCCTGGAGTTACTGACTCACTACCCTTATCAATGACACCTAAGTGGACGGACATTGGATTCTCGTTAATTCTCTTGAGCAAATGGGAACCAGAATCCTGCTCTCATCCAAAGTCTGAGGGTCTGAGCTCCGAGGGTTCTGGGTCCTCGATGCATCCAATTCCTCCGAGCCTGATTTTCAGAACCATCTGTTTTGTTTTCACAGGATGTGTGAGACTGGAGAAGGACTGTTTATCTTTCAAACGCGAGATGGGGAGGCCATCTACCAGAAAGTCCACTCCGCTGCCTTGGCCATAGCTGAGCAGCACGAACGTCTGCTCCAGAGCGTGAAAAAATTCAATGGTATGCTTGGAATTCCTTCCTCCCGACCCCTGTGGACCGCACTGCAGGATGCGATCCTGGAATCTTTGTGCTGTAGCACATGAGGGCCTGGCTGGAGCAGATGGTTTACTCTGGGACTCAACAACGTCTTCCTTGCGTTAAGTACCACCCTGGGAAAGCTCCAGCGGCTGATCAGTAACACAGTAATTGTACATGCCCGGTCTTTTTGCTTGTCTACTCGGGCGTCGGTTATCATATGTGTTTGCGAAGCAGTGAGGGCTTCTGCGTGCGATGCTACTGAGTGTGTGACTCCTTAAGAGCGTGGACACTGATGGAGAGCTGACAGATTCAGCCTCAGAGCAGCTCCCTTCCGGGCCTACAGGTGATCGTTTCTGTGTGTGTTTCATTGGTTAAAAGGATAAGGACTCTTCCTGGGTTTTTTCTTTTTTTTGAAAAGTAATTATGTTCTTTACAAGTGTTTGGATCTAGTCACCTTGGAGAGCTCCAACAGTCTAATATCTTTGCTCTGGGTAGGGGTTCAGATTCCAACAGCATATATTTGGGAGGGCCGTAAGTATTCGACTGATGGTAATACTCATTTTGATGGCTCTGGATGTGTATAGAGTCTGTAGGGTGCAACCATGGGCCATGTCGCCTATAACCTGTAGGCTATATATAACCTGTAGGCTTATATTGGAAAGGGCATCGGAAGTTGTGATCGCAGACATTAACACGGGCTGGAGAGAAAGTGGAAAAGAGAGATGTAATGTTGAAAGATAGGAAGGGAAATCAAAAGCCCACACCCAGACATGGGGGGTGGGGGGGCTCCATAGAGGAAATCACTTGAGTTTTTCCAGAGAAGTCAAGGAGATGAGTGCGTAACACTTAAATAATACAAGCAATGTATTATGGATGCAAGCAGATGCCTAGAGCTTCACATCTGGAAGGACATCTGGGAGGCCAGAAAGAATGGACTGACTAGGTGTGATATGACTATGTTGTTTTTAAAGTTCTGGATTCAATGAGTGGGGTGGTTGGATTTTAAAAAGGCTGGAGTTGAGGAGGTGACAGGCCAACAACGTCTAACCCATAGCAGTCTCATTATTACCCCCAATGACTTACATTTGCAGTGCTCTGGGATTCAGAGCAGCGGTCAGCCGAACTCCCTGAAAAGAGCCGTGAGAGTCAGTACTCTCAGCCTGGGGGGTCAAGGTGATTTTTTTTTTTTTTTTTTTGCTTTTTGGGTCACACCCGGCAATGCTCAGGGGATACTCCTGGCTCTGCACTCAGGAATTACTCCTGGCGGTGCTCGGGGGACCATATGGATGCCGGGGATCGAACCCAGGCCGGCAGAGGCCGGCCGGCGTGCAAGGCAAACGCCCTACCCGCTGGGCTATCGCTCTGGCCCCAAGGGTCAAGGTGATTTGAATGGCAGCTGTGCAGCTAATGCTACAACATATTGCAAAACAGCCATAGGGCTAACATATGCAAATGTGTCTGTGTTCCCCAAAAATGTTATTATTTTTTTTTTAAATATTTTATTACACCGCCATGTGATATACAATTACAAAGATGTTCATGTTTGGGTTTCCGTCATACAGTGTTCCAGCACCCATCACTCCACCAGTGCCCATTTCCCAACACCAATGTCCCCACTTCCCTCCCCCTCCCCCAGCCCGCCTCTATGGCAAATTCTTTATCTCTTCTCTTACACATTGTGGATTGCAATACATACATTCAGAGATCATCATGTATATCTTTTTTCCTATATTCAATGCTCAGTTATAGACTGGTATTATCATTTTTGACAAATATTAGCACACTGTTCTCTTCTCTGTCCTACCCAACCACTGATTCCCACATGTTTGTGGAAGATTCCAACTTTTTTTTTTTTTATTGAAAGATGCTAGGTAGAGCTTTGGTTCTACAGTGTTCCAACACGCACCCTCCGCCCAAACCCATCTCCCATCACCAATGACCCCACCTCCCTCCCGCTCCCGCACCTCAACCACTTGGCGAGTTCTGTATGTCATTTCTTTCCTCTTTATATCTCCTTCCCAACAAACTTTCCTGCTCTTCGTTGACTGCAATGCATTAAAAGACATTACTGTTTCACTATTTTTAGTGGACCGCGGCCGCTTGCGGCGCGACCTGGGCTCGAACTGGCTTTGCTCTGTTGATCTGGTCTGAGGCCGTTTCGCAGCGTCCGGACAGCAAACATGGTGGCTAGTGTGGTGGGCGAGTCACATCTGGCTGCTTCCGGGACCCCTCAGAGGCGACGGGCCCACTCCCAAAACCCATCTGCCCTCCTCGGGGTTCCATGGTCAGCTAGGCCCGGCGCAGGCCGAGCGCCCAGCCTCCCCCAGCCTTCCGTGAGGCCCTGTGCTGGCCGTGGGCAGCTCGCCGGCAGGGCCACCAGGTCCGACAAGATGGAGGGGGAAGGGACGACCACGCCTCCACTGACGACTTCCCGGTGATTCCCGCCTCTTGGAGCCGCCTACCTGGGCTCGAACTGGCTTTGCTCTGTTGATCTGGTCTGAGGCCGTTTCGCAGCGTCCGGACAGCAAACATGGTGGCTAGTGTGGTGGGCGAGTCACATCTGGCTGCTTCCGGGACCCCTCAGAGGCGACGGGCCACTCCCCAAAACCCATCTGCCCTCCTTGGGGTTCCATGGTCAGCTAGGCCCGGCGCAGGCCGGGCGCCAGCCTCCCCAGCCTTCCGTGAGGCCCTGTGCTGGCCCGTGGGCAGCTCGCCGGCAGGGCCACCAGGTCCGACAAGATGGAGGGGGAAGGGACGACCACGCCTCCACTGACGACTTCCCGGTGATTCCCGCCTCTTGGAGCCGCCTACCTGGGCTCGAACTGGCTTTGCTCTGTTGATCTGGTCTGAGGCCGTTTCGCAGCGTCCGGACAGCAAACATGGTGGCTAGTGTGGTGGGCGAGTCACATCTGGCTGCTTCCGGGACCCCTCAGAGGCGACGGGCCCCTCCCAAAAACCCATCTGCCCTCCTCGGGGTTCCATGGTCAGCTAGGCCCGGCGCAGGCCGAGCGCCAGCCTCCCCCAGCCTTCCGTGAGGCCCTGTGCTGGCCCGTGGGCAGCTCGCCGGCAGGGCCACCAGGTCCGACAAGATGGAGGGGGAAGGGACGACCACGCCTCCACTGACGACTTCCCGGTGATTCCCGCCTCTTGGAGCCGCCTACCTGGGCTCGAACTGGCTTTGCTCTGTTGATCTGGTCTGAGGCCGTTTCGCAGCGTCCGGACAGCAAACATGGTGGCTAGTGTGGTGGGCGAGTCACATCTGGCTGCTTCCGGGACCCCTCAGAGGCGACGGGCCCACTCCCAAAACCCATCTGCCCTCCTCGGGGTTCCATGGTCAGCTAGGCCCGGCGCAGGCCGAGCGCCAGCCTCCCCAGCCTTCCGTGAGGCCCTGTGCTGGCCCGTGGGCAGCTCGCCGGCAGGGCCACCAGGTCCGACAAGATGGAGGGGGGAAGGGACGACCACGCCTCCACTGACGACTTCCCGGTGATTCCCGCCTCTTGGAGCCGCCTACCTGGGCTCGAACTGGCTTTGCTCTGTTGATCTGGTCTGAGGCCGTTTCGCAGCGTCCGGACAGCAAACATGGTGGCTAGTGTGGTGGGCGAGTCACATCTGGCTGCTTCCGGGACCCCTCAGAGGCGACGGGCCACCTCCCAAAACCCATCTGCCCTCCTTGGGGTTCCATGGTCAGCTAGGCCCGGCGCAGGCCGAGCGCCAGCCTCCCCAGCCTTCCGTGAGGCCCTGTGCTGGCCCGTGGGCAGCTCGCCCGGCAGGGCCACCAGGTCCGACAAGATGGAGGGGGGAAGGGACGACCACGCCTCCACTGGCGACTTCCCGGTGATTCCCGCCTCTTGGAGCCGCCTACCTGGGCTCGAACTGGCTTTGCTCTGTTGATCTGGTCTGAGGCCGTTTCGCAGCGTCCGGACAGCAAACATGGTGGCTAGTGTGGTGGGCGAGTCACATCTGGCTGCTTCCGGGACCCCTCAGAGGCGACGGGCCCCCTCCCAAAACCCATCTGCCCTCCTCGGGGTTCCATGGTCAGCTAGGCCCGGCGCAGGCCGAGCGCCAGCCTCCCCAGCCTTCCGTGAGGCCCTGTGCTGGCCCGTGGGCAGCTCGCCGGCAGGGCCACCAGGTCCGACAAGATGGAGGGGGAAGGGACGACCACGCCTCCACTGGCGACTTCCCGGTGATTCCCGCCTCTTGGAGCCGCCTACCTGGGCTCGAACTGGCTTTGCTCTGTTGATCTGGTCTGAGGCCGTTTCGCAGCGTCCGGACAGCAAACATGGTGGCTAGTGTGGTGGGCGAGTCACATCTGGCTGCTTCCGGGACCCCTCAGAGGCGACGGGCCCACTCCCAAAACCCATCTGCCCTCCCTCGGGGTTCCATGGTCAGCTAGGCCCGGCGCAGGCCGAGCGCCAGCCTCCCCAGCCTTCCGTGAGGCCCTGTGCTGGCCCGTGGGCAGCTCGCCGGCAGGGCCACCAGGTCCGACAAGATGGAGGGGGAAGGGGACGACCACGCCTCCACTGACGACTTCCCGGTGATTCCCGCCTCTTGGAGCCGCCTACCTGGGCTCGAACTGGCTTTGCTCTGTTGATCTGGTCTGAGGCCGTTTCGCAGCGTCCGGACAGCAAACATGGTGGCTAGTGTGGTGGGCGAGTCACATCTGGCTGCTTCCGGGACCCCTCAGAGGCGACGGGCCCACTCCCAAAACCCATCTGCCCTCCTCGGGGTTCCATGGTCAGCTAGGCCCGGCGCAGGCCGAGCGCCAGCCTCCCCAGCCTTCCGTGAGGCCCTGTGCTGGCCCGTGGGCAGCTCGCCCGGCAGGGCCACCAGGTCCGACAAGATGGAGGGGGGAAGGGACGACCACGCCTCCACTGGCGACTTCCCGGTGATTCCCGCCTCTTGGAGCCGCCTACCTGGGCTCGAACTGGCTTTGCTCTGTTGATCTGGTCTGAGGCCGTTTCGCAGCGTCCGGACAGCAAACATGGTGGCTAGTGTGGTGGGCGAGTCACATCTGGCTGCTTCCGGGACCCCTCAGAGGCGACGGGCCCACTCCCAAAACCCATCTGCCCTCCTCGGGGTTCCATGGTCAGCTAGGCCCGGCGCAGGCCGAGCGCCAGCCTCCCCAGCCTTCCGTGAGGCCCTGTGCTGGCCCGTGGGCAGCTTCGCCGGCAGGGCCACCAGGTCCGACAAGATGGAGGGGGAAGGGACGACCACGCCTCCACTGACGACTTCCCGGTGATTCCCGCCTCTTGGAGCCGCCTACCTGGGCTCGAACTGGCTTTGCTCTGTTGATCTGGTCTGAGGCCGTTTCGCAGCGTCCGGACAGCAAACATGGTGGCTAGTGTGGTGGGCGAGTCACATCTGGCTGCTTCCGGGACCCCTCAGAGGCGACGGGCCCCTCCCAAAACCCATCTGCCCTCCTTGGGGTTCCATGGTCAGCTAGGCCCGGCGCAGGCCGAGCGCCAGCCTCCCCAGCCTTCCGTGAGGCCCTGTGCTGGCCCGTGGGCAGCTTCGCCGGGCAGGGCCACCAGGTCCGACAAGATGGAGGGGGGAAGGGGCGACCACGCCTCCACTGGCGACTTCCCGGTGATTCCCGCCTCTTGGAGCCGCCTACCTGGGCTCGAACTGGCTTTGCTCTGTTGATCTGGTCTGAGGCCGTTTCGCAGCGTCCGGACAGCAAACATGGTGGCTAGTGTGGTGGGCGAGTCACATCTGGCTGCTTCCGGGACCCCTCAGAGGCGACGGGCCCACTCCCAAAACCCATCTGCCCTCCTCGGGGTTCCATGGTCAGCTAGGCCCGGCGCAGGCCGAGCGCCAGCCTCCCCAGCCTTCCGTGAGGCCCTGTGCTGGCCGTGGGCAGCTTCGCCGGCAGGGGCCACCAGGTCCGACAAGATGGAGGGGGAAGGGACGACCACGCCTCCACTGGCGACTTCCCGGTGATTCCCGCCTCTTGGAGCCGCCTACCTGGGCTCGAACTGGCTTTTGCTCTGTTGATCTGGTCTGAGGCCGTTTCGCAGCGTCCGGACAGCAAACATGGTGGCTAGTGTGGTGGGCGAGTCACATCTGGCTGCTTCCGGGACCCCTCAGAGGCGACGGGCCCCTCCCAAAACCCATCTGCCCTCCTCGGGGTTCCATGGTCAGCTAGGCCCGGCGCAGGCCGAGCGCCAGCCTCCCCAGCCTTCCGTGAGGCCCTGTGCTGGCCCGTGGGCAGCTCGCCGGCAGGGCCACCAGGTCCGACAAGCCCAAAATGTTATTAACAGAGTAAATTTCCAGTTTCATGTACTTTCCACAGGTCACAAAATGCTCTTCTTCGGATATTTCCCGCTCATTTAAAATTTCTTTTTGTTTTGTTTGTGATCACACCTAGCAGTGCTCAGGGGTTATTTCCAGCATAGCAATCTCTTCTGCCAGTACTCAGAGCTTATGTGGGTTCTCCGTATCAAGCCCAGGCACCCTGTATGCAAAACATGTGCATGATCCTTTGAGCTCCCGGTCCCCAAAAAATGTTGCTTTTGAAGACTCTAGTCTTGGTATCTATATTTTCTTACTGTAACGATTCTGACTGTTGCCGATAGATTGACCGTTGGATGGATGGATAAATGGATGGTGGGTAGATGAATGGATGCGTGGCTGGCTGGATGTGTGGGTGGGTTATGGATGATGGATGGAGGATGGATGGATGGGTGGGTGGGGATGGATGAATGGACAGGTGGATAGATGAGTGATAAGTGATTATATGGCTGGGTGGGTGGGGATGGATGATGGATGGAAGGATGATGGGTGGATGGATGAATGGATGGATGGATGGATGGATGGGGTGGTGGGTGGGTGGGTGGATGGATGGATGGATGGATGGATGGATGGATGGATGGATGGATGGATGGATGGATGGATGGATGGATGGATGGATGGATGGATGGATGGATGGATGGATGGATGGATGGATGGATGGATGGATGGATGGATGGATGGATGGATGGATGAGAGAATGATAGATACAACTTAGCTGTGAGGTAGAATTCAATACCTTTTGAACTTCCGGGCAGTATATCATTGCATTGAAGTTGTGAAGCTATTCCATTAGATGCCTTTAGCCATCTGAAGAACTTCTCCCAAGATTACTCATTGGTAGCGCCATCAATTAGCATAAATGATTGTGTGCTTCAAAGGCAGGTTTGCTTGCACATGTTTTCCCATTTACAGCCTCCCCATTACTTCCGCTAAAAATCAATCATGAATCTGAGTGATTCATTCAGATCGTCCCTTTGCAAACTTAACTGGAAAATGATGTTGTCTGCTCTTAATTTGCTGTATGCTTAACAAGGTCTACAAAATGAATGTGATTTTAAAACAACAACATCCTGTTTCAGATGGAAATGAGTAAGCATCAGAGTGGATCTGAATCTCAAGGAAGTTAAACAGGGATCGTGAATCATTTCAAGTCAGCAGACTCGAATCCACTCTTGGATGGAGGAGGAAAGAAATGCCAGACTAAAGAGGAACCCTTGAAAGCTCTCCCAACCCATCCCCCTGGGCTCTGGGCTGAGTGCTAGGCCATCAGGAGTCCATCCGCACAGACCTGGGAAACTTGGCCACTCCTTGCTTTCTTTGAGAGAGCCAAGACCTTGAGTGGTTATCTGGATGGGTGGGTAGATGAATGGATGAGTGGTTATCTGGATGGTGGGTGGGGATGGATGATGGACCGGAGGGGGTCATGAAGTAAGCCTGTGGTCTTGGCCTTCTGAGTAGGGAGCTCTAACCCATATTTTTCTGCCTCTGCTCCCTAAGTGGGGAGCCCCAAGAACCTTCCGGCAGAAGGCTTTGCTGGGAGAGCAGGCTAGCCTGAAAGTGCAGCCTTGAGTAAACTGCCTCGTATCAGACTTCAGGGCTTAATCTCAGAGATTTGAAAGGAGGCTGGCAGGTCCGACAACAGCCAGCATCAGGATGATTGTCTGAAGAACAGTTCTCCAGAGAGGCGCAATCCTAACCCTGGAACCTGTCAGCGTTGCCTTATGTGGCCAGCGGAAATTGCTAATGTGATTGAGTGAGAGATGCAGAGATGAGGGTGAGCCTGGATTGCTTCGGTGGGCACAAGGTAATTAGCCATGGGGTCCTTACAAGAAGGAGGTGGGTGGGGTGTGGGTGGTCAGCATTGGAGGTGATTGATGATGAAGGGGGCCACAGGATGGGACAGCTAGGGGTGTTGATTCTCAATTAGCAGATGGTCTCCTAGCACAGCCTGAGTGACTCCTGAGCACCCATTCAGGAAGAGCCACATGAGCACCACCGGACATGGCCACTAAAAAGGCAAAAGTTAGGGCCAGAGTGATAGTACAGTGGTCAGGACACTTCCCTTCACGCTGCCAACCCGGGTTCTGTCCGCAGCACCATATATGGTTCCTCCATCACCACCAGGGGTGATCCCTGAGTGCAGAGCCAAGAGTAATCCCTGAGCTCTGCTGGATGTGACCCCCCCGCCCCGAAACCAAACCCAAACCAAATAAAACAAAAAAGCAAAATTAGGATTGGAACAATAGCACAGCGGGTAGGGCATTTGCTTGCACATGGCCAACCCGAAAGGTTCTGCCAGAGCATATGTCTCAGCTAGGAACTGACTTCACAGTTCAAGCAACCCTAAACCCAAGGACCTTTCAGGAATCTGGGTTCAAGTGCCTGGAAAACAACCAGTGCTGGAAATAACAAGGCTTCTTTGGTAGTTTGCGACCCCGGGAGCTATCATCAGAGAGTTCTCTGCTTCTCACCTTTACAATTCATTGTTCTTCACTCTGAAGAAGGGCTCACAGAGGATGGGAGAGAGGGGAGAGGGGGTCACTGTGGGCAGAGATGGGGCAGCTGGACTGGATGTGCCCCTCTGCAGAGACCCGGACTCCTCTGGGCCAGCAGCTGTTTTTGCATCGTGGGGGTGAATGTCTCAGATTCGGATTGGAATAGGGCGTGGCAGCGTGCAGTGGCCCCTCGGGACTACCCCTGGGGCTGCCATTTTTCTAAAATTTCCATCTTGGTAAATGTAGCTGTGATTTGGCAGCTCACCTACCCCACAGAGCTGCAGGGGGGCCCTCACTCTTTGGAGCCTGACTGCACCCCTGTTCGAGTGGAATCTGATAGACTCTGCTTCAGACTTCAGTTTCCCTGGAGGACAGTTTTCCCTTCCTTGCACTAAATAATCCCATCAAGGACACGCCTCTCTGGTGGCTTGAGTCCTCTATCTAATCAGGTCCTCTAGACGGGGGCCAGGGGCGAAGGGGTATGGCCCCGGACCCTGGAGAGGCCTTGTCTTTATTCTGACCTCCCTCTGTTACCAGGCAAGAGCTAAGTAAGGGCCTAATCTCTCCACCTGTGTGCCGGGTTCTGAGATGTGTGCCTGAGTATGAGTGAGACCCGTTCTGCGGAAGCTTATTTTCATAACAGTAATAGCCCTTAGAAGCATTGTGTTCCCTCCAAGGGGCGAGGTGCTGCATCATGGCTGATGATGTAGCAGGGATTGTAGGAAGCAGGCAAGGTGTGAGGAAACTGTCCCATTCAGCGACATCGAAATGGCAAAAGACAGGGAACCAAAAGAGGGTGGAACCATATATACAGGGAAGACCCATTCCAGTGGGATCTAAATATAGGTGCACATGGGTATGGGGAGGGAATTGGACTGTGTGGCTGAAGATCTAGAGAAGGTCTTTCTTCTCTCTCTGTCTCTCCCTCCTTCCCTCTCCCTCTCTCCTCCCCTTCCCTCTCTCTCTCCCTCTCCCTCCTTTCTCTCTCCCTCTCTTCTCTCTCTTCTCTCTTCTCTCTCTCTCTCTCTCTCTTTTCTTTGTAATTTCATATTTTTATCCCTGGCTTCCTGCTAACACACAGACATAGAATGGAGGGGCACCTTCAATGCCGGGTACACAGCACTGAAGCAGTTTGACCCTGTGGGGGAGAGAGAGGTTAAAAAAGTAGGAACACAGTGTGAGAAGAAATGGGGCGGAGAGGGGAAGAAATGGGGCAGAGAGGGGAAGAAATGGGGCAGAGAGGGAAGAAACGGAATGGAGAGGGGAATGTTCTTGTGCAAACAGCCGCGTCTCCACCCAGTGTCCGCTCATCTCTGTGGAGGTTGTGCCTGCCCCGGGTTCTGGGAGGAACGAGAGTTAGTCACTCACTGCTGTGGCCGCTGGTGATGAGTCTAGTCTGCTATTGAGTGACTGACCTCTGGGGCCCCACCCCCATGCTGCCTGATCAGCGTGGCTGAAATGCCAGCGGAGCCATGGCCCCTGTGGGGTTTGAAGTGTGGCCACTTGGTCTGAAGTGTTGGAGCGGGGCTGGCCCATGTGTCCACCTGCTCTGCGTCTCTGCTAAAAACCAAATCGACTGATAAAGTCACAAAAGCAGTTCTCAGGAATTCATTCGAAATGAAGAGGCCAAATGGGATTAACCTCTGCTTAGGGAGAGATCTTGAAAGAGACTGTTCAGACAGGCTAGAGATGAAAGCCGGGCTTTGTTCTGGTATATGAGAAGGAAAATGGCATTTTCCGGGCACATTCTTCCCGTCTCTGATAACAGCGTGTCTTGCAGTGCGTTTGGATGACCTGTTGCCTGTTTGTTTCCTGATCTCCTTCTCTGAGCTCACGTCCTTCCCAGAGCTGGAACCTGCCGAGCTCGACAGTGGTGTCCAGTGCTGAAGATGATAACATGTGGTCACTTCGTTTATAAACCTTTGGAGCTAAGCGCAGCTGAATTGTGGAAAGTGGTGGCTGTCTCGGAGGCGGGGCAGTGCATGGAAAGGCTGATGGGGCAAGATGGCCCTTGAGGCCATGGCATGGCCCCAGCAGGCACCGGAGAGCAGAGGGTGTTTGCCACCGGGGAAGGCCAGTGGCATTCTCTCTCTCCCGATGCCAGTCAAGGTGGAGAGGGCACAGAGGGCGACAGTGGTGAGGACCAGCCGTTAAGAGTCAAGCATTTGCTGCCATTTTGAATCAATTTGGAGAAGTTAGGATGTGAGAGGTTGTCTGTCTCTGCCGGGAGTTTTGTCCGTCTCTGGGAGGGGGTAAGGGGTGGGGAAATTTGTCTGTCTCTCGGGGGGTCTGTCTCTGCCAGAAGGATTTGTCTGTCTTGGGGGAGGTGGGGGGAGGAGTCTGCCAAAAGGATTTGTCCGTCTCTCCAGGGCCAAAAAACATTCCTGTAGAAGGCGGATGGTGGAACCTTCAGATGTTTTTGGTAGCTGAGGTCGTGGTGGCTTTCCTTCCCCCCTCTTCCTTCTCTCTTCCTCCTTCACCTCATTTCTGCCACTGTCCTTCCTCCTCTTCCATCCTCCTCCTCCATGTCCTTCTCTAACTCCAATTTCCTGTTCAGAAGCCTCCGGCTCTTCTCCCCCCCATCGTCTTTTCTTCTTCCTTTCTCTCCCCTCCTCTTACCATCTTCTCTTCCTCCTTCACTTTTTTTCTACTCTTCTTCCTTTCTGTTTTGCAAATGTAGTATCCAGAGTTATTAAAAAGTGCCTCTGGGGCAGGCGGGTGGAAGGGAAATGGGGGACACTGGTGGAGGGAAGTGGACCCTATGGACGGCTGTTGGAGCCCCCGTGTTCGAAGACCACTCAGGAATCACTTTGTCATTCATGGTGACTTAATACAAAAAATTTTATTTTTGATGGAAGGTCCGTTCTGAGTTCTGGGCCACACACAAGCAGGTCGCCAGGGTTTGGCCTGTAGGCTGTAGTTCACTGTCTCCCGCTTTTTCCTCTATTGTTTAAGCATTGGAGATGGCTTTTGTTTTATTCTGGTTTTAAAACTGTTGTTGTTACTGAGTTCGCCTGGCTACAGCAGTATGAGTGTTGATGCGTTGGGTGGGCGATATCGTGGCACCCTGCGTCCACTACTGTCCTGGCGTCTTTTCCTTTCCAGGCCTCCTTTTCATCCCCTTCCTCTAATTCCCTTTTCCACACCTGTTGGTGACCTCATTCTGTCATCAGAACTGAAGGGTTTGTTTCCACTGGACTCTGCTTGTTCCCTGTTTTATTTCTGTATATGCTGCATATGAGTGGTCGTCTCTGACTCTATCTCCCACCCTTCCCCTACTTCACTAAACATGACTCCAGAATGTCGGCATTTAAGCTGTCCCTCCCTTCCAACCTGTGATTGGCTTTTCTCTCCTCAGAGTCTGCCCAAAGCAAAGTAATAGTCCCCGAACACCTGTCTGCAGCCAGCAGCTGCCTGTAGTTTTCACTAGCCTCCATCATTGTTTTAGCTTCCTGGGAACATCGATCTACAAAGACTCTGGTTCTGGGAGCCCAGGCTTTGCTTTGTGTTGGCTTCTTTTCTCTCTTCTATTTCTCATGATATTAAAGTAAAGGACCCCACCAGAAGCTGATGATCAAAATGAAGTTAAAAAGAGCATTCAGGGGCCGGAGTGATAGCCCAGCTGGTAGGGCGTTTGCCTTGCCACGGCCGGCCTGTGCCGGCCCGGGTTTGATCCCCCGGCATCCCATATGGTCCCCCCGAGCATCGCCAGGAGTAATTCCTGAGTGCAGAGCCAGGAGAAACCCCTGAGCATCGCCGGGTGTGACCCAAAAAAAGCAAAAAAAAAAAAAAAAAGAGCATTCAGAGATGGTACCAGAGTGTGGCACTGTCAGCTGCATTCTGGGGAGACGCAGACACTTTCTGGAGAAACTAAGCACTTAGTCCAGCTCAGAGTTCATTGGCCAACCAATGAAACACAGCCCTTTCCAGTAGGAGGCCACAAGAAGAGCAGGGGAAGAAGGCGGCAGGGAAACGTTGGTAGGTGTGTGTCTGATGGCCACAACAGGGTGGGGGTGTATCACTAGCTGTCACATACTATCCTTTGTTTGATTTATAAGTATCACTGTATCACTGTATCACTGTCTTCCCATTGTTCATCGCTTTGCTCGAGTGGGCACTAGTAACATCTCCATGAGTCCTGTCACAAGCAAGTGTAACCCAAGGGCATCTACTTGCTCCAGGGACAGGAGGAGCCTGAAACCATTCTTCAGGTCATGGAACCGTGGTCCATAATTGTTACTAGTTTTTGGCATAACTGGTAATTAAAACACGGGTAGCTTGCCAGCCTTTACCGTGTAGGTGGTAAGACTCAGTAGAAGGCTCTCAACTCGAGCATTTACTGATGAAACTTAAGATTTATAAGATATTAGCCAATATTTCCCAGAAGATATTTCTAAAAAACTAGTTCCCTATATGTTAAACTTGAATATTTTTCCATTAAAAATACGTTTTTTCAATGATAATATTTTGTAACACTGTCCTACTTGAATTAAAATTGAATTGCAGCTACTATTTTCTGATGGAAAATGCCCTCTGGTTCTATAGGTTCTTGTTTTTATTACCTCAACAGCCAGAACATTTTGCTAATTTATTCTTTTTTATAGGGTGGACATTCAAGTTTGCCATCATTGGATGAGAGGGACAGACACATCTCTCTCATCTTTTATATGTTTACCAAGATGTGGATTTGCCTGTTGACTCTTCTCTCTCACACATTCTCCTTCTACCCATAGGAAAATCTCAGGCTGCCCTATGCACCCAGAAGTTTAAGGTGGAAAATACAAATCACATGTAACAGGAGAGTGATTGGTGACTAATGCCTGCCATTCTATCAGTTTAGTTTTATGTCATCAATAAAGCAAATTGAAAAACAAACATGGTGAGCTTTTAAAGGCTCTCAAACATATAAGGTGACCACACGAATTCTTTTTCCACATGGGGACACTCTTGATAGTGAAAACTGACTCATATAAGAGCAAAATTGTCCATTCAATTAGGCCAGGTTCAAAGTGAAAGGTCCTTTGTGCAGAGACGCTACAGCTCTTTTGCATGTTGAGCTCAGCTCATCAGCCCTGTGTGCTTGGGCTAGAGTCCTACTGGGAAGCAGATGAACCCGCTGTAGCCCATTCGCTGGGATATATAGTCACCTGGACCCGTGAGCTCAGTGGACAGTGACCTTCCCCAACCCCCAGGAGTTAACTGTCAATCAATATTTGGTTGGCAGCACTGGGAATAGCACTGGGGAGATACTGTTGCTCTCTAGCGGGTAGAGACCAAGGGTGAAGCTAAAGGTCTCCCAAGGGAGCTCCGGCAACCAGAATGTACCCCGGGGCCCCTCACCTATCAACAGTGGCAGACTGGGAACCCCCTCCCCAAAATCCTGCCGTTGAGCTGTGCCAGGATCCAGTGAGCCTGCGTGTCCGGGTGGTGGGTAACTTCTGGGCACACAGCCTGGCCTCCCTTTGCCTCATTTACTTTGCCAGTGTTGGTGCGAGTGCGGTACCTCTCGGCATCCTGTGTATCACCCACTCAGCACGTGCCAGTGTCTGGAGCAGAGTAGGACAGGGTCAGCGCCGACCTGTGAGCTACTGTCCTCTGGTCCCTCTCATTTTCTCCCAAGGGCATGCAAGAGAAACTCACCTGCCAGTCATGGAGTGGACAGGGCCCTGCCGCGCATACGACTTGCTGTTTGCGTCACCCATGGATGGTGACGTGATGGCTGCAGCTGTGAGGTCTGATGGCCGGAAGGTCCTCCTGGTGCTGGCCCGCCCTGCAGTGCTCAGCATAACCACGTGCAACATGCCTGGCCCAGGTCATCCTGGCGCCAGCCCCCAGCCCGCTGAGCAACCTCTCTCCTTTGAATGAACTCATGTCCTGGGGAACACAGAGAGAATCCGGGGATCCCCACTGGTCTGAGCCCAGTAAGCTCCCCCACCTGATTCAGAGCACCCCCCTTTGCCGTTGTGGGAGGCAGCTTCTGCTGGACCGTGTCGTTTGCCTTGTGTTTTAGCCTCCCAGGCTAACCTCCGAGATAGGGACCCACGCCGGAGGCTCCAGTTTCTGGAAGAGAGGGGCTAGGCCCCGGTATCTGTCACGGGGTAGCACATGCCTTCTTAAAGGTGTAGAGAATGGAGGCAGTGGAGCTGGATGGATCCCTTTATAAGCATGACCGAGGAAGACAGCAACTGAAGCCAGAGCAAGCCCATTCCCAAACCAGGGCCAGCCCCCTCTTCCACACTAAGCCGCTGCTTTGAGATTCTGGCAGTCCCTCGAGGCTCTCGATTTCCATGCCCAGGGTCGGCTGAGGACTTCCTTAGTGAGAAGCATGACTAGGAGAAGCAAAGGAGCAACGCTTTTGTTTTATGCATGCGGCAGGGAATTCAGATGGCTCTGTAGGCAGGGATGCAAATCACTTCATTCCCCATGAAAATAACCATGGCGGTGCGTCTGGCACTCAGCACTTGCCCAATTGCCACTGCTCTTAGAAAGTTGGCCCGCATGGCTGGCGGCCTCAGCAGGGATGCAAGCAACAGTGGAGGCATTGTTTTAGCTAGAGTTCTGTGCACAGGCTCTCATTTTTCTCTCTCTCTCTCTCTCTCTCTCTCTCTCTCTCTCTCTCTCTCTCTCTCTCTCTCTCTCTCTCTCTCTCTCTCTCTCTCTCTCTCTCTCTCTCTCTCTCCCTCCCCATCCGCCTCCCTCTCATCGCAGTAACGTTCAAGAAGTTGGTTTTTGTTCGGTACATTCCACCTCACTGACACTTCAATAAGATGCTCTCCACCTTGGTGACAGTTCGATGATGGGACTTAGGAATATTCATCGCTTCCCTGCAAGTGTCAAATCAGGGAAAGGATTCGGAGGAAGTGAGAATCAGCCCCTGGGTGATTCCTGCCCACGAGCTGTAGGAGCCAGAAGGGAGCAGCCCTGGAGGCCTGTGCTGTGTGTCATGACGCAGCCCTGGGGACATGCCTGTACAGCTGGTTCCTCTGTCATGACGCAGCCCGGGGACACGCGTGTACAGCTGGTTCCTCTGTCATGACGCAGCCCCGGGACACGCGTGGTGCAGCTGGTTCCTCTGTCATGACGCAGCCCCGGGACACGCGGTGTACAGCTGGTTCCTCTGTCATGACGCAGCCCCAAGGGAAACACGTGTACAGCCGGTTCCTCTGTCATGACGCAGCCCTGGGGACATGCGTGTACAGCTGGTTCCTCTGTCATGGCGCAGCCCCGGGGACACGTGTGTGCAGCTGGTATCTCTGTCATGTCGCAGTCCTGGGGACATGTGTGTGCAGCCGGTTCCTCTGTCATGACGCAGCCCCGGGACACGCGGCGTGTGCAGCCAGTTCCTCTGTCATGATGCAACTCCAGGGACACGTGTGTGCAGCTGGTTCCTCTGTCATGACGCAGCCCCCGGGAGACTCGTGTACAGCCGGTCCCTCTGTCATGGCGCAGCCCCGGGGACATGCGCTGTGCAGCAGGTTCCCCTGTCATGATGCAACCCCGGGGACACATGTGTGCAGCTGGTATCTCTGTCATGTCGCAGTCCTGGGGACATGTGTGTGCAGCCGGTTCCTCTGTCATGACGCAGCCCCGGGGACATGCATGTATAGCTGGTTCCTCTGTCATGACACAGTCCCGGGGACACATAGTACAGCTGGTTCCTCTGTCATGATGCAGCCCTGAGGAGACGCGTGTGCAGCTGATTCCTCTGTCATGATGCAGCCCCGGGGACATGCGTGTACAGCTGGTTCCTCTGTCATGAAGCAGCCCCCGGGGATCAGCGTGTACAGCTGGTTCCTCTGTCATGGCGCAGCCTTTGAGGACACGCATGTGCAACTGGTTCCTCTGTCATGATGCAGCCCCTGGGACATGCGGTGTAGCAGCCGGTTCCTCTGTCATGACGCAGCCCTGAGGACACACATGTGCAACTGGTTCCTCTTTCATGACGCAACCCCAGGGACACGCGTGTGCAGCTGGTTCCTCTGTCATGGCGCAGCCCCTGAGGACACACATGTGAACTGGTTTCTCTGTCATGGCGCAACCCCAGGGACACGCGTGTGCAGCTGGTTCCTCTGTCATAACGCAGCCCTGGGGACATGCATGTACAGCTGGTTCCTCTGTCATGAGCGCAGTCCCGGGGGACACGTAGTACAGCTGGTTCCTCTGTCATGACACAGCCCTGAGGGAGACGCTTGTACAGCTGGTTCCTCTGTCATGACGCAGCCCGGGGACACGCGTGTACAGCCGGTTCCTCTGTCATGACGCAGCCTTGAGGACACACATGTGCAACTTGTTCCTCTGTCATGACGCAGCCCCGTGATACGCGTGTGCAGCTGGTTCCTCTGTCATGGCGCAGCCCGGGGACACCGCGTGTACAGCTGGTTCCTCTGTCATGGCGCAGCCCCGGGACATGCGTGTACAGCTGGTTCCTCTGTCATGATGCAGCCCGGGGGACGCGCGTGTGCAGCTGGTTCCTCTGTCATGACGCAGCCCCAGGGACACGCGTGTACAGCTGGTTCCTCTGTCATGACGCAACCCCAGGGACACGCGTGTGCAGCTGGTTCCTCTGTCATGACGCAGCCCCAGGGACACACGTGTACAGCTGGTTCCACTGTCATGACGCAGCCCGGGGACACGCGTGTGCAGCTGGTTCCTCTGTCATGGCGCAGCCCCAGGGACACACGTGTACAGCTGGTTCCTCTGTCATGACGCAGCCCCAGGGACACGCGTGTGCAGCTGGTTCCTCTGTCATGACACAACCCCAGGGACACGCGCGTGTGCAGCTGGTTCCTCTGTCATGGCGCAGCCCCCAGGGACACACGTGTACAGCTGGTTCCACTGTCATGAGCGCAGCCCCGGGGGCGTGCTTGGGCAGCCGGTTCCTTTGTCATGACGCAAACCCGGGACAGCGTGGGCAGTCGGTTCCTCTGTCATGGCGCAGACCCGAGGACACGTGTGTGCAGCTGGTATCTCTGTCATGGCGCAGGCCCAGGAGATGTCGAGGTCTCCTGGGACATTCGCATCTGCCTTTGGGCACTACAGATTTCTTTTCCTGCTAATAATAAACGTACCTGTATAATATTCTTCCCTACGTTCATTTATGGCCAAGTCACTGTACTATAAGCTTTCAGGTGTAGGCTCAGGGATAAAGGTTTTTAAACTATTAGAATTTCCCGGGGTGTGTGCCATTTTTATAGGCAATGCTCTGGGCCCATTTCACAGCAAAGGAAACTGGGGCTCAGGGCTCACATAACTGAATGGGAACAAAAAGGGAGACACTTGTGGAGTGGGGAGTCTTCTAGGGGTAGGAGAGAGAGTGTCTGTGGCTGGTGGTCAGGGAAGCCCTGAAGGGTACAGGGAGGACCTGGGGCAGAGCGCCCCCTTCTGGACAGCAGTGTCCCACGAGTGCCTGGGCTCAGCCAGTGTCCACTGCTTGGAGGTGGGGCACAGGCTGGGCCCTGAACCCCCAATAGCTTCTCCAGTGCTGCAGATGTGCTCAGGAGCAGCTGACCCTAGGTTCCACGGGAGAGAGGAAGGGGATCCACACTCTTAGGCCCTTCGACACTCTCAAGTATTCCTGTGAGCTGAGAAGGGCCGTGCAGGGTCCTCGGCTGCTTAAATACATGGAGGTTGGCCCGTGTCCACCCGGGCACTGTCCCCTTGCATGCAGCTGAGTCCAGCTGAGTCCTGCCCACAGAACATACTCTGCACTGTCGGCCTCTCAGCCCTGGCCCTGATGCCGGCCACTTCGTGTCAGCAATTCACATTGTAAGCAGCTTGTATTGACTAAATGAATGTGTTTCATCAAGCAGAAAGAAGCCCAAAGAACGGCGCCAGTGGAGCTGACTCCATAAATGACTCGGGCACCAGCTGCACATGGTCTGTTTGCTAGAACTTCTCCCGGGTCTTGGGTAACGTCACACACAGATTTGTCCCCTGTGGGAAAATGGATTGCAGGCCCCGGGCACGCAGGTTGAATTCGCGTGTTTTAGCCTTTTCCTTTCTCCAGTAGAGTCGGAGACTAGCACTCTTTCTTAAGGGAGGCATTTGCCCTGGATCGTATGGCCATAAACCTGCCATATTAAGATTCAGTTCAAAACATATTTACTATTCATGAGATACGCAGAGGCCTTTTCTTTTCTGGTTAGAGGTTTGAAATGATGTTGGGCTTCCATGAGAATTCATTTCTAATCTCCTTTTAACTTCTGCTACTTTTCATCCTAGTGGGAGTCATTTAAAAGAAGTTTGAGGGAGTGGGTCAGGGAGTGAGTCTTAGGCAGATACTTCCACTTCCCCAGCCTGGTCTTGGAGGAAAACATCCCTCACCTCGACGTTCAGTAGCAGGCTCCTTTAGATGTGTGTTGTGTGTGTGTGTGGGGTGTGTGTTTGTGTGTATATGTAGTATACGTTGTGTGTCTCTATGAGTGTCTGTCTTTGTGTATTTGTGCATATGTGTTGTGTGTGTTGTATATGTGTTGTGTGTTGTGTGTATGTCTGTGTGTCTTTTTTGTGTTTGTATGTGTGGTGGCTGAGGGAAACCCAATTATGAACAACTTTGTAGCTATGTATCTCGTAGTGATTAAATTTTAAAAAATTAAAAAATGAGAGGCTGGGAGCAGCGAGCTAGGACAGGGTTATGGCGCGTGTGTTGCATGTGGTTCACCCCAGTTCAGTCCCTGCCACCACGTGGCCCCTTGGAATAAGTAAATGCTCTGGTTGATGAGGAAGGAGCCTTGGAGACCTGGGAAGGCTGCTGGACCTGACCAGGGAGCCCGCAATAAGGCACTAACAGCCCCGGAGCAGTGAGGGCAGTTTGATGTTTGAGCACCAGCAGACCCTGAGTTTGAAGCTAAGAAAAGAGTGAGTCAGTCTAAAATGCAGTGACGTATACATTAGAATCACGTGTCTAAATGCAGTGACGTATACATTAGAATCACGTGTCTAAATGCATGTACAAACTGCACAAGGAATCGGCAGAGTGGATTCCAGAAAAAAAAAGGTAATTAGAAGGGTCAGGGGATGGCACAAAGGGGAATGGGTCAGGATTTAATTCTATTTTCTAAAACTGTTTAATTAGAAAACGAGTAAGGAAATGAGCAAATAAAGTACCAGACAGCCCAGAGATGGGCACTGCATAAAACTGTGGTGTTGCAGACAGTTCAGAAGGTGAGGACATGTTCAGAATACAGTGATGAGAAGGCCGGCACACGGCACACACCGTCAGGCAGTGGGTGGTGAACACACATGATGAGAAGGCCGGCACACACCGTCAGGCAGTGGTGGTGAACACACATGATGAGAAGGCCGGCACACATCACACACCGTCGGGCAGTGGGTGGTGAACACACATGATGAGAAGGCTGGCACATGGCACACACCGTCGGGCAGTGGGTGGTGAACACACATGACGAGAAGGCCGGCACACACCGTCAGGCAGTGGGAGGTGAACACACATGATGAGAAGGCCGGCACACGGCACACACCGTCGGGCAGTGGGAAGTGAACACACATGATGAGAAGGCCGGCACACGGCACACACTGTTGGGCAGTGGGTGGTGAACACACATGATGAGAAGGCCAGCACATGGCACACACCATCGGGCAGTGGGTGGTGAACACACATGATGAGAAGGCCGGCACATGGCACACACCTTCGGGCAGTGGGTGGTGAACACACGTGATGAGAAGGCCGGCACAACGGCACTCATCTGTGCCGAGCAGCGCAGAGCGAGCCTTTGGGCTTTGCTCTCCCAGGTCCTTGAGGTCTCCATGTCTGTGGGTAAGGGCTCACTCCCCAGGAGCACTGGGATGTGTCTGTGGGAAGGGCTCACTCCCCAGGAGCACTGGGATGTGTCTGTGGGGAGGGCTCACTCCCCAGGAGTACTGGGATGGGCTCTCAAGCTCTGTCTGCTGCTGATGGTCATGATGGTGCCATGCGGTGGCCAGTCCTGAAGCAGATTTGTTTGTGCCTACTAAGGGGCCAGCTCACGGGGTGGGGGGTGCGGGGGAGCTGGGGATATGGGTGGAGGGAAGGTCACACTGGTGATGAGATTGGTGTTGGAGCATTGCATGGGGTTGAAGCAACTTGGTAATCAGGATGTTCTAATAAGCAACATTTTAAGTGATTCATTCTCAGGGCAGGATATTCTTCCAATAGAAATAGAGACCTGGCCCTGTAATATTCACTGCGAACTTGGCCTTGGTGTTATAGCTTTCTTGTTCCTAAGTCAACTTCCTAAAAATAGCCAAATCCTGCTGGGTGGCATAAATAGAGGCATAGTGAAGCAGTGAGTGATCTGAAGCGAGCGTTAGTTCCCAGGTGTCTCCTTTCTATTCCATTTGTACTATAGATTAAATAGTTCTTTATAGGAAAGATAGTCATATAAATTATATGGGCTGGTCAGATAATGCGATCTGGAGACGACCGCTGGACTAGAGCCGTTACCGACTGGATCCCACGGGACGTCAAAAGATCGCGTGGCTATCCACCTACAAGATGGTCAGACTTCTTTATCAAGACCCTAAACAAGCAGTTTGAGGCTCTTAATATCCCCGAAACAAACAGATGCCATTGGGCTCCAATGGCACATGATAGGGTCAAATGGAAACATTACTGGCTCCCGTAGTCTATTCCAATAACAAATCGATGAATAACGGGATGTCAAGTGATTAAGTGATGAAGGATAGTAAATAATCAGGACCTAGAAAGCATTGTATTCTTTAACTTCCACACATTCCACGTAAGCAAGGGGCAATGTCAGCAGATGTCACTGGTCAATGAGTTGGTTTTGGTTTTTATCCTTAAACCATACACGTGGAGGCGTTACGTACATGGGTATAGAGATTGCTGCAGACGGTCCCGTTAGCTTTGCTCTCTTCTTTGTCCATTTCCTCTGGCACAGCTTGTTCATGGGAAATGTCTCTGTAAGACTCACACTGTGTGATTCTACTTGAGGCACATTATGGTAATTGTGCTATTGTGATGGGGCAGAGAAGTCAATCCATTACCTGTTAAGGCAACACGTAAATGAAATTCTGGTTATCATCTGTTGTTTTCAAGCACAGACTCATCAACGACAATGAGTTCTGGGCTCCAGGGGTTGAAATCGCATCTTAATTTAACTTTCTGGAAAGAACATACAGGTAGTAGACTTGTAAGTGCCGAGCTGATGAGGTGTATGGAACGGGCGTTTTCTCCTTCTCTTTCAGTGGGCATTCCACTTTGGAAAGCTAATATCCCCTCCATTCTTGTACCTAATTTGCACCAGGCAAAATCCACATGTACATGGGGCCGGAGCGATAGCCCAGCGGGTAGGGCGTTTGCCTTGCACACGGCCGGCCTGTGCCGGCCTGGGTTCGATCCCCGGCATCCCATATGGTCCCCCGAGCACCGGCAGGAGTAATTCCTGAGTGCAGAGCCAGGAGAAACCCCTGAGCGTCGCCGGGTGTGACCCAAAAAAAAAAAAAAAAAAAAAAAAAAATCCACATGTACATATGCAACCCACAGCGGTAGATATTTGTGCTTCAGTTTCCCGAGGAGTGATGGAAACGCACCGGGTAGCTCCGTATCTGCCGCACTTTCTGCATGGCACAGCCTAAACCTGCTTCCCATGCCCTGATCCATCTTCACGGAGAACGTTGCCTCCGGTGGTCCATGGCTGCAGACCGGGTCAAGTTGCCCGCTCGCATAGATCTGTGTTGTTCGTAGATGTGTCCTTCCAAATGGGCGGGCTGTTTGGGGAGCCCAGGTACACCGGAAACCCACAATTGCAAATAATCCCTTTTCCTGGGATGGTATGATAGAACTCTCCTGCCTGGGCATGGACGGGGCTCGCGGAGAATGCCAGAGGCTGGATGGTCACTTCCAGTGATGCCCCACAGGCTGCCGTTGGCACTGGGGAAAATCACCTGCCTTCTCCGCCACTTCCTGTTGTGAGCCGGGCTAAGGCACAGGAGGGTTTTGAGAGCCAAAGACCCTCAGCTTCAGAGGGTCTGCCTCCCCTGGAGAGCATGGATGGCGTGCACACAGGCCACTCCCCAGCTGGGCTCAGAGGGCGCAGACTTCGGTGGAGCTGGCCCTCAAAGGTCAGTATTCTTTCCAGTTGTGTCCATGGACTGCAGTGACTTGGTTCATTGTAACATTGTAACTGGCACCTGCTTCCTTCGTTGTAACATTGTAACTGGCACTTACTTGGTTCACTATAACATTGCAACTGGCACCTCTATGGTCATTTTAACATTGTAACTGGCGCCTACTTCCTTCATTGCTGGAAATGAGTACCTGCCTGCCGCTGCCCGTGGCCACTGCAGAATGCATGTCCACCTGACTCCCCAAGTGCAGTCTGTGTCCTGGGGGCAAGCGGGGACCGAATAGGGGCATCCCGGCCTGAGGGATTGCTCTTCGCACCCCTGCTGGGCGGGTTGGCTGACAGCGGGGAGTTGCCCAAGGCTCAGTCAGTGCCTGGCAGCAGCCTGGAGAAGCGGGGGTTCTGGTACTCCAGTAAACATGGACTGACTCTCTGGGGGCAATGCGGAGCTCAGAGATTCTTATGATGGAAGAGTTGAACCTGCCTGTCTCTGCCCCAGGCCAACACCTGCCCGGAGACCCCACTCACCCCAGAACCATGGGGGAGCTCAGCATGTCCCACGGGCCTGACAGGAGATGCTCACTCGTGGATGTTACACCCACCCACCCCCGGATGTCCTTCCCTTGGCAGATACTCCCGTGGCTGGATACTCCCATGAGTGGATAGTCCCTGAGGGAGGGCGCTTTTCCCTAATGGGACGATACTCTCTGATGGGTGGATTCTCACTGATGAATAGTCGCTCCCCCATGGATGGATACTTCGCTGGTACTCCCTGATGGGGGGTACTCCCTGATGGAGGGGTACTCCCTGATGGAGGATACTTCCTGGTCCTGGTGGAGGGGTACTCCCTGGTGGAGGGGTACTCCCTGATGGAGGATACTCCCCTGAAGGAAAGGTACTCCCTGATGGAGGGGTACTCCCTGATGGAGGATACTCCCTGATGGAAGATACTCTCTGGTGGAGGATAATTCCTGATGGAGGATACTCCCTGACGGAAGATACTCCCTGATGGAGGGGTACTCCCTGGCGGAGGGGTGCTCCCTGATGGAAGGGTACTCCCTGACGGAGGATACTCCCTGATGGAGGATACTCCCTGACGGAAGATACTCCCCTGATGGAGGATACTCCCTGACGGAGGATACTCCCTGGCGGAGGGGTACTCCCTGATGGAGGATACTCCCTGATGGAGGGGTACTCCCTGACGGAGGATACTCCCTGACGGAGGATACTCCCTGGCGGAGGGGTACTCCTGATGGAGGATACTCCCTGATGGAGGATACTCCCTGACAGAGGATACTCCCTGATGGAGGATACTCCCTGGCGGAGGATACTCCCTGGCGGAGAATACTCCCTAATGGAGGATATTCCCTGGTGGAGGATACTCCCTGATGGAGGATACTCACTGACGGAGGGGTCTCCGGGTGGCTTCCCACCAATGGGTGGCTTCTTCCCTGATCGGGGCCTTGGTGGGCGGAGCTCCCCCATGGATGAATACTCTGATGGGCTGGCGCGTGCTCCTGGGTGGTCTCTCTCCTTCTCCCCCATTGCTGACTCGCCTTTCTCCTTCTTTGCCTTATTGCGCAGCTGCAGATGAAGATGAGTGGCGCGCTGCCTCCCCTGAGCACCATGGTGCCCCTGCCGCGCAGCGCCTACTGGCAGCACATCACGAGGCAGCACAGCGCAGGGCAGCTGTACCGCCTGCAGGGTGAGCGGGGGCTGGGCAGGAGGTGGGGCTTGAAGGGCAGGAGGCGGGGCCGAAAGGCAGGAGGCGGGGCCCGGGCAGGCTGAGCTGGGGCCACACTGGCACCAGGTTCGTCCAGGAAGGCTCAGCTCAGCCCCCCACTCCTCTGCTCCTAGCTAGTCCTTCTTCCTTCCAGAGGACTGGCATGCAGGCTCCAAGGGAAGAGTTAATTAAGCTGTGAATCCTTGAGCCTTCAGCCCAGATTCTAGGGATCACAGTGGTAAGTCATGGGCCTTATAACAGTGGCCCGGCGTTGATTAGCTTCTGCATTGCTGTGAATTTGTTGGAAATCAGCTTCGTGGCTACTCTTTGACCCAGGCGCCTGTGATGGACCCTCAGCCAGCGGGACCCTGTCTCAGTAAAGCAGAGCCAGAATGGGAGTTACCATCAAAATCCTCCTGGAAACGTTTTCTTGTATAGAAACACCCAGAGGGCAGACGGCGCCCCTCAGCGAGAGGGAAAGATGCACAGCCCCGGAGACCCTTTTATAGTTGCTCCCATCAAAAGCAACGATTGGAATTCTAATTGGCTTTATTCCCTTTATTTTCAGCTGTGTTACGACTCATTCTTACAATGCGTCACCCAGAAGTACAGGGCGGTTAAAATTAGGTTCACGTTTATTGGTATAGATTTTTCAAGTGAACACAGTAATAGAACTTATAAGACAGTAAATTAAAGATTGTGATGACTTAGTTTTTTAGCACATTCGATGCCTGTGATAATGGGAATGAATGTGAAAGAATTACTGCCTAGAGGATGGATTTTTTTAAAGCGTTGTAATTGATTATCTATAGCGTAGTGAGAGTAAGTGTATTCTAGGCTTTGATGATACTAATTAAAGCTTTCATTCTCCTTCCCTCCCTCCCTCCCTCCCTCCCTCCCTCCCTTCCTTCCTTCCTTCCTTCCTTCCTTCCTTCCTTCCTTCCTTCCTTCCTTCCTTCCTTCCTTCCTTTGTACCCTGAGTCTCACTCCTACCCTCTTCGTTCTTTTCTCATGTAGCATGATCTTCATGGAACCCCAATTTTATTAGAGTTCTTGCATTTTCTGTTTTGACCTCTTCTAAAAACTCATGAAATATTCTACTATCTTGAAATTTTTATGTGCATGAAAATGGCATTATAATTGCTTTGAAATTAACTTTTGCTTTATGTTTTATATCAACTATTTTTATCAGATTATCTGTTTTTACATAATTTTGTTGCCTGGGGAGGAATTCATGTAATTTATGTTGATCAGTCCCTGTGTGATACTCCCCCTGTGTGTTTAATAGACATTTGTCCACATTTACTTTACCCAGTGGGTTGCTCTTTACTAATATTCGGGAGATGAGGGTCAACAGGTAGCTTATGTGGTACAGAACTCGGTTCACCAATAATGTGATGTGTTTTATACACACACACACACACACACACACACACACACACACACACACACACACTGATTTGCTAAGTTACATGAATTTACCTTTCAGGAATAGTCATAGATGAGGAATAATGTCACGAGTTCATCTCGTCTCCACCTATACCCCGTCTGTTCTCTCCCTTCCCTTAACACCCCAGCCCCCATACATTCGAACAATGAATAACATCAGGATCTGCACAAGAAAAAAGAAGCACATCAATTCTTCTCATTCTGCTCGTATTTAGCAGTTGTTACTCCTCCGAGAGTTTCCTTCTGGATGGATTTTGGGCTGGTGTGACCTATCTGGAGGTTAATCTTGGCAATAACGCAGACCGGACTAGGGGAAGGCCCTTGAGAAGTGCGGTTCCTCCTGCTTAGTCCTAGAGCGCCCTCTGCTGGATGTGTTTGGAATTCTTGCATTTGGGAAAGCGTTGGTGTGACTTCACGGTATCCTAAGACATCCCGCCTTCAGTCTTCTCTCCCCCTTTCCAGTCTTCATAGGGAAAACCTTTCCACTGTTCAGCTTGTATAGAATCAGCGTGCAGTGAGGCTTTCTCACACCACTGTGAAGTGTTTAGGGACAGAAGCATCACAAGCCCTGTCGCCTGCAGCAGCCGGGACCTGTCCTGCCCTTTGGCTGTGATAACTGCAGAGCTTTGCGGCCTTGGCCCAGCAGAAGCCACGTACTGCTCCTTCCCACCCGAGAAATGGGGTCTCATAAACTCTGGCAGGAATCCTACATGGCAATTTCTCCTTTTTGGAGATTCTGAATGCAAATCAGTGTTTCGAGGACCTGAGCTTTCATGCTGTCAGTCACCTGCCTAGTCTTGTTTGAGCCACGGCTCTGCAGACTGTTGGAACACCCCACCTGTGTCCTCTTGTATGACTCGGCCGTAGTGCCGGGTGGAGCTTGATCCTCTCCATGGAGAACAAAGGTGCTCATCCACGGTCTCGACCTGAACCGCCCCTAACCCCGTGTCCTCGGTGTGCTGGACTTAGTAGAGTTTTGTTTGGTCGTTGCAAGAGCCTGGGGGTTCTTAGTTTCCCTTTGCAGTGAAGAGACAGCATGTGAAGGTTTAGAAATGTGGGCAGTGGGCCAGGGAGATGGCTTAGGGGTTACATGCGAAACTAAAGGACTTTTGAGTAGCAATAGGGGAAACCCAGGTGGGCCCCAGAGCCCCAGGGGCTGGATCAGCCCCAAAGGGGAGCCAAGCACGGAAACATCTGGCACAGTCAGCTGGATATTGCTGGGAGTGCCCTGCACAACTCACACAACAGAAAGAGAGGAGAGGGGGAGAGAGAGAAAGAGAGAGAAGAGAGATGGAGGAGAGAGAGGGGAGAGAGGAGTAAGGAGAGAAAGGGGAGAGAGGAGAGGGAGGAGAGAAAGAGAGAGGAAGGAGAGAAAGAGAGAGGAGATGGGAGAGAGAGGGGAGAAAGGAGAGAAGAGGAGGGAGAGAGAGAGAGAGGAGAGAGAGGAGCAAAAGGAGAGAGAAGAGAGAGGAAAGAGAAAGGAGAGGAGAGGAGGGGGGAGAGAAGAGAGAGGAGAGGGAGAGAGGAGAGAGAGCGAGGAGAGAGGAGAGGGAAGAAAGAGAGGAGAAAGAGGGAAGAGGGGAGAGAGAGGAGAGGGGGGAGAGAGGAGAGAGGGGAGAGAGGTGAGAGGGGGAGAGAGGAGAGAGAGAGGAGAGAGAGGAGAGAAAGAGAGAGAGAGGAGATGAGAGAGAGGAGAAAGGAGAGGAGAGAGAGGAGATGGGGGAGAGAGAGGAGAAAGGAGAGGAGAGAGAGGAGATGGGAGAGAGAGAGGAGAAAGGAGAGGAGAGAGAAGAGGGAGAGAGGAGAGAGGGAGGAGAGAGAGGAGATGGGAGAGAGAGAGAGGAGAAAGGAGAGGAGAGAGGAGGGAGGGAGGGGGAGAGAGAGAGAGGTGTTAGCAGATCACTTGTCCACTTGAAGGTTCCATGTCCCCCTTCCTTCATCCATTACTCAGCAGGCGTCACTCTGTGCTGGGCTCCCAGCTGGATAACGGAGATTCCCAGGGCTACCCCATGGTCCTCCCACTCTCGAGAGCTCCATGAGGATCAAAGCAGGGGGCGCCCCGTCGACCAGAGAGGACACTTTGCAGGGGTGAAGAGTTAGACACAGTTGACTAGTGCCAAGACCCTGGGGCAGAAGCAGGCGGAACTCGCAGAGCTCCCGGAACTCCCGGAGCTCCCGGAGCCCAAGGGGGCAGTGTTGCTGGGGTCTCTGGGAACTTTCCAGCTCCAGCTTCCCAGGACATTCTCCCCTCCCTCATGTCTCCTGTTTGTTTTGGGGGCCACACCCGGCAGTGCTCCAGAGTTACTCCCTGACGGTGCTCAGGAATCACCTGGTGGTGCTCAGGAGACCACATGGGTGCCAGGGACTGAACCTGGCCAGCGCGTGCAGGGCGACGGCCATTCCCACTGCGCTATTGCTCCCCTCCTCCCTTTTTTTTAATCCTGTGGCTTCACTCCCTGGCTTTCCCTTCCATGGGAATCGCCTTAGCCCAGAGCCGCTTGTTTCTAATCAAATCCAAGCACATCCTCATTGAGCAGATTTGACTTCAGAGTGCTTGAGAAAATCAAAGCTAGGCCCCTGGTCTGCCTCGGCGAGTCTCCTGGGCTCTGCTGGAGCTGGCAAGAACAGGGCTCATCCCTGTCCGGAGCACTGGGCTCCGGCCCCTCCGGCCCTCTTCCCTTCACCAGATGCACCCTCCGGAGAGGACTTAGTACCCCAATCAGAGATGTCATTCATGCGGTGGAAACACCGTAAAGACCAGTGCCAGACTGTGCTACTCTCGTGACTGTTAAGGGAGTCGATTCTCAGAGCCAGGGAGAATTCTCGGAGCTGGTGGGATGCTGACCTTGGCTTCTCGGTATCCACCAGCCAGCCTTGCCCCCACTGGTTGTGTGTGTGGGTCAGAGAGAACTCCCTGAGCTTTCTAGCACATGTGAAAGGTGCCAAAGAGTATCTGATGCGCTTGTTCACTGGGGTGGGGAGGACTTAGTGGGCAGAGCTGGAGCGGGAGAGGCCCAGGGGCACTCTGGGGAGGGCCGGGCAGGCTGTGTGGGCTTCGTTTCTCTTTGGGTTTTACAAGAGAACAGGGCAGATGGCTCCTTGGGATGGTGCTTTTAAGTGTTGACAAGCAATTGCAAATGTTTTATGACCTGGACAGACCTGAGCCACAGCTTGGGACCTGCTGACGAACTAGAGGAAGGCAGGAAGGGGGAGGCGGTTCTTTCATGCCCAGCCTTACGCTGGCACAGCTGCTGTCCCGCCAAGCTGGGCATGCCCAGCGCTGTGTCACGGAAGCTGCTGGTGCCTCAGCTTTCAAGGGAATGTTGGTGCTTCCTCTGTTGCTAGCTTAGCCTCTAAGCAGCTGGATGGAGCCGGAGGTGCCAGAGAAGTGTTTGTATTTGACCCCAGTGATTGGAGTTTTGTGTTAATACTGGTCACAGGAATGCTGTTTGCTTCCTGTGGGAAATGGCTCGAGACCTCACAAAGAAATAGCTGTGGTGTGATTTAGAATAAAATCTGTGGACAGTGTGTGTGTGTGTGTGGGGTGGGGGGTGGGGAATAGCAAACCAAAATAGCTGAGAGTCAGGAAGAAATGATTGCTAGTGATTTGCGCTATTTTAGTCTTCAAGACATCTTCCGCGCAGACCATGATTGAGGCTTCTAGAACCTTCCTCTGGCTCCGCGATCAGGCTGGGTCTTCCTGCGCCCGTGCCCTCCCCTCGCTTTTGTTTTGATGCTGTGGTTCAGGTATCTTAATGTTTTCCCCCGCTTTGTAGAAATAAAAGATGGGGCCAAGGATATTTATTCCCCAGGTTCACATTCCCACAGGAAGAGCCAGTGGACTGAGCTGAGGCGGAAGCATGAGCTTCAGCTTGGCGGCGACTCCAGCCCCGCCGTTTGGCATCTAGCTTCAGAGGGGCTGTGGATTGTGACACAAAGCTCTCTGGCAGCTGTGCCCCTGGGCAGGTTGGCACTACACCTGAGAGATGGCCTTGCTATGGCAACGTCTCGTCAGCAGAGGGCAGTACAGCCTCCGGCTTTCATGACCCTGAGGCGGCCGGAAAGGTCTACCTGGACCTGCAAAGGCTCCTGGTCAAACCCAACCCGCCGTGTTTGTGTGAACGTTTTTCGGGAACATCCATGCCCATCTGTGGGCTATTCATAACGCTTGCTCCTGGGCTACAAACAGCAAGTTCCCACGAGAACAGGGGCCCGCAGAATCAGAACTGTTTCCATCGGATTCTTTCCAGAAGCATCTAGCCTGACTCTCTCTGTTGGCGTTGGCCACCCCGTGTCTCTGTCTGTGTCAGACAAGACAACCATGCTCTCATCAGCCCTTTCCCTGAATCGGAACCTAAACCCGAAGGGAGGAGCTTGTTGACTTCGAGATTCCCTCAGTAGGAGGTTACTGAGGTTACGTTGGGTTACGTTCAAGTTTCCCAAGACGGTCCTATCCCCAAATTTCCACACCCCCAGGAGCCTGTCTCCTCTCCCTAGTCTCCCTGGCTGTTGAAATCACTAGAGCTTCATTTTAGCTCCCTGCAAGGCCACATGTAGATGATTTTGGTGGGTTTTTGTTTGTTTTACTTTTTCAGTGACACTCAGCAATGCTCAGGGATTACCCCTGGCTCTGCACTCAGGAATATTCCTGGCGGTGCTCGGGGGACCATATGGGATGCTCTGTGTGTGTGTGTGTGTGTGTGTGTGTGTGTGTGTGTAGAGAGAGAGAGAGAGAGAGAGAGAGAGAGAGAGAGGCTTGATGTCAGTTATTTTAAAAGCATGTAATTAGCTCATCATGGGCTTTCTTGGCACTTAACTTCCATCTTTCCCTTCCTTCTGGATAGATGTTTCCAGCCCTCTGAAGCTGAACCGACAGAGACATTCCCCAGCGTATGGATCGGAGCACTGACAGTGGTGATGGACAATGGTGACCGTCCCGGGAGGCGACAGCCACAGGTGTGCCCTATCACAGAAAGACAGTGCGAGGCCGAAGAAGAAAAGCCACAGAAGGTCCTGGTCGTGGCGCGGTCCTCGGAAGCGGCAATATCCTGGCTGTCTGTTTCTGTGTTCTTCCTTTTCTTCTTTTTCAAACCATCTTAGCCAACCTGAAGCGTGTCCTCTAGATATCAGCGTTTTCTTCCCTTTCACGGTGGGACGGGGCTGGTGCCTGTGGTGATTTTCTATTGTAGCATCCCGTCTTCTGCACTTTCTGACTTCCAATTTGTGGATCTTTGTGAATTTCCTTGAGTGTTTTGAGTGTACAGCAGTTGGTGCTGACAATAAAATGGTTCTTACTTACGTGTTCTTGGCTTATTTCTCTATTCCCCCAGGCTCTGGTTCAGAAACCAAGTGTCGTTATTCGTTAAATCAGTGCGTTCTGTCTCTCTGAGCTCATGTGTCAAGAAGGACTTTTCCAAGGACCCTTCAGTGCTTTTTATATAGTTACATTTTTTACACACTCTTTTCTTTTTTGCTTTTCTTTTCTAATGACTTAATTTTATTTGGAGAACTTTCAGACAGCTCTTTAGCAGTAAGAGATCATTGTGTAGCTGTAAATCTTTAACTCCTGGTAATCTGGTTTGCTCCCTGTATTTCTGATTCCTTTTGAGCCGTGTTCATATCTTGGCTTGGTGTTTGACGTACAGTCGATCATTCAGATGTTCACGTACCTGCTTTCTCTTGAGCCCCGTGCCTGGATGCGGGCACAGAGACCAAAGGACCCAAACTCCCGCGTGCAGAGGAGAACCACAAGGGAATGCAGATATAGTTTGAGCAAACACAGCTCCTTCCCCGGTCCCTGCGGCGCTGTCCCTGCAAGAACAGTCACTCTTGCCTCTGGTGACAGGCAGATGGAAACTGGCTCTAGTGAAAGCCCAAGGGTCGAAGTCACGCCAGAGCTGCCCGAGCAGGTAGGACGGTGTCTGCCTCGTCACTGCTGGCTCTGCTGTAGCGCCACCAGATAAACCAGTGACTCGGCAGCGCCAACAAGGGCTTGTGACCGCTTTCCTGGCAACCACCAAGAGAAGGAAAGAGAAATGGAGTCATTTTTCTTTTTTTTTTTTTAAATGTATAACCTTGTCTATGTATTTGTATCATCTGTTCTGTGAGTACAGCACATCAGGGAGCATTTCTCATAAGACTCAGAATCTACCTTTCAATCCCTATCTCCACCTATTAAAAAGGGGAAGGGGGGGAAATGTTGGGCATTTTAACAGCTGAGTCTTTCAGAATACAATTCGTCAGGACCACAGACAGCTCCTGCCTCCCAGCCTCTTCAGCTTCCCAGGACCCCTGGAGCGATTAGAACCTGGGTGTAAATTGTGTTCCTGTGTGAACCTGAACAGGGCGCCCCTCTGAGTCTTCCTCCAAATTACTGACGTCTGGTTTCTTTTTTTTTTTTTTTTTTGGGTCACACCCAGCAATGCTCAGGGGTTTCTCCTGGCTCTGCACTCAGGAATCACTCCTGATGGTGCTCGAGGGACCATATGGGATGCCGGGATTGAACCCAGGCGGCATGAGCCAGCCACATGCAAGGCAAACGCCCTATCCGCTGGGCTATTGCTCCGGCCCTGACGTCTGGTTCTAACTGAATCTCAGAGGTATGATGGATAATGTTTTCAGAAAAGTGAACTCCATCTCTGGCGTGGTCAGGATTGGTCTCTGTTCTTTGTATTCTCTCAGTGTCTAACTTTTTTTTTGTTCATTTTATTTTAATTGATGATAATAGCTTAAGAAATATCAAGCAGAGGATAAATTTTGTCTACAGTTGGATTGAAGTCTTGGCTGAAATAGAAATGGTGCAAGAATGCTTTTTCTTATGGAAAGAGATAAGTTATTTATATAGAATAGTCATTTGATTATAAAGCCTATCAGAGAAGATTTCATATTTATTAAGCCTTAAATATATAAACCTGTTATGCAGGTGAAGATAAGTGGACGAGGAGATTAGAGAAGGACATATTTAAAAAAAATACTATCACTATCACTATCTTCCTGTTGATCATCTGTTTGCTAGAGCGGCACCAGTAATATCTCCATATGTCCTGTCTCATGCTAGTAGAACTAAAGACATCCGCTTGCTCAAGGAACATAAAGAGCCTCAAACCAAAGACTAGGTAAAGTATTTCTACAACTCATATATTTATTTGTCTCTCTCTGTCTATCTATCCCTCTGTCTATCCCCTCTATCCCTCTAACCCTCTATCCATATAACCCTCTATCCATCTATCCATCTGTCTGTCTGTCTGTCTGTCTGTCTGTCTATCTATCAATCATCTATTTTGGGGGATATTTGAACCACACCTGGTGACATGCAGGGTTTTCTCCTGACTCTGCACTCAGGAATCTCAGTGTCTAACTTATCTGCTCTGTTTGCTTGCTAAATCTGGCGAGCCTGTCTCTCAGATCGCAGGACAGTGCCTGACACGTAGCATAAAGACACACAGCTACTTGGTGAAGGGAGAAATGCCCGCACGTCTCCCCTGTTTCCGGAGGTGAGGTAGAGAAACGAACTTTGGTTCACACTTCCTTGGAGTCAGGCCATAGGTGAGGTTCTCCTTTTGAACATTCTCTTCACCAGACAGTGGCATCATATATTTTCAGGGGCAGGCAGAGTTCAGGGAGGGGTGATTGTTTTGTTTGTTTTTAAGCTTTAAGAAAGCCTTTCCCAAAGTGCCTAATTTTCCCCCGGGAGATAAACCAACAAAGCCTGAAAGCGGGGCTAAAATCCAACTTTGTTGGAAGCCATTAGCCTTGGCTCTGCATCTCTTGGGATTCCCCTGAGCACTGCTGTGCTCTTCTCAGAGCTTGGCAATCCTGGGGTAAGGCAGCTTGGACTCGGCCCAGAATTGCTCAGTGATTCGGAAGCTCTGGGCAGCGAGTGCTGATTGCCTGGTTTTTCTCTGCCTCTCCCTTTAGCCAGCTCACTTCTCTGGTGTGTGTTTCTGTCTCCTTTGTGTTTTTGGCTGGCCACATGCATTAATAATTCTCTCTGTTCGTTTCCCCTGCTCTCTCTGGCTCTTTATTTTCTTTCCTAAGATCATCTTATAAGAGGTTCTCTTCATTCCTGCGGCACCAGCAGCTGTATGGGGGAATTAAGTGGAAGAAGTAGATAAAGGAAATGGAATTAAAGAAATAATTGTAATTTTAATGAAGTCAAAACCGCAAAAGGCAAATCAAACGCTAATGAGCATGTAGAGAAATGTGACTAAATGAAGTTCATTGCAAGTCAGGATTTCTTTAAGGGCTTTATTATGTTTTTTAAAATGTGGTTTTTATTGCTGTTACGGTAACATAGCTGCAGCAGTTTTATGCTGCCTGTTTTGTCGAAGGTTATAGCGCTTCCATCAGCGCCATCTTTCGGTCACTTCTAGATGGAGCTTTTCAGTCAAGAAACGAGTTGACATAAAACATAAGTTTGGCTTCTCCCAGGTTCCCTCCTGCCGTTAGCTTTGCAGGGCACCGTCTCTGCTCTGTTGTACGCCACTGTTTGATCCTCACATGGCCACTGGAAGTACATATAACTATTGTTCCCATTTTAAAGGTGGAGAAACTGAGGCTTAGGGTGTCTAAATGATTGGTTCTCCACCTTCTTTATTTGTTTGAGAGTTTTGGGGGGGGGTGCGTGAGGTCCACACCTGGTGATACTCAGGGCTTGCTCCTGGCTCTACACTCAGGAATTACTCTTGGGCGTGTGCAGATGGTGTTCCTATGGGGTACAGGGGCTCAGCCCCAGGTTGGGGTGGGACAAGGCCAGCGACCTCCCCGCTGTACAATCTCTCCTACCCAGGTTCTCTGTTTTTTGTATGCCTGATGTCTGAGCTGTGGGCCAGAGACAAGTATTTAATCACCCCTGCAGTAGACCCATGGATGTCCAAACCCTTTTATTCCTGACCAGTACTAGCCATTGGATCAGCAGTTGAAAGCCATTGTCTGAAGCCTCCTTACCAACTTGACCACGATCTCAGAAGTCTGTGGAGTACTAAGTCAGATTTGAACCAGGCAAAGCTGGAATAAAATGAAGGGCCAGGGGTGGGGAGTTAGAGGGAGAGCTTGGAGGCAGAGTGAGAGCTGCTAGGTCGGTCGCCGCGGTGGTGCCGGAGAGCCCAGAGGCTGCTGGGACGGGCTGGGCCTCAGTTTCGCCTGCTGAGACCCTTCCCAGTGCCTTGACTCTGGCTTCGGTTTGCTTCCAGGTGTTACAGCTTTACAAATCAGCAGCAGCACCAGGCCGGGGGTCTCAGGGTAGACCTCGCTGCACTCTGGTTCCCGACCTTGAACCATGTGTTAGAGAAGAGAGTGAGCCCAGCCACACCCCTAAAGCAGGAAGATGATATAGGAGGGCAGAAAGGCCCGTGGCAACGGAACTCCTAAGGAGCAGTGAAACCAACTGTCCTAAGGCCATCAGGACTTGAACACTGGAACTAAGGCCTGAGAAGGCTTTAACCTCGGGAAAGAGACCCGGACAATGCTGGACCCCACTCCTGAGAAGCTCAAGGCCATCCACCACTCCCAACACTCCCCGTTGACAACCCCTTAGCACCTGGGCTCTTACCTAGGTAGAAGCCCCATGCATGGGCAGCTTAAGAAACCCTATAAAAGCCAACTGGAACAAAGGAAGCACATTGCTGCCGAGCCCTTGTGCTGCTGTGCCCAGTGACCGAGCCTGTGCCGCCCACATCGCCCCGGAGACGCGGACTTTCATGCTGTCTCATCTGCTGCTGGAATGTGGAGCCGAGGCGCTCTCTCGCCCTGGAGGAGCCTGATTCTCCCTTGGCGCATTGCTCTTACTCTCCCTCCTTCCCCTTCCTCAGAACCTCCAGATAAAATCTGTTTTTACTTCACTGCTTGTCTTCTCCTAGAATTCCTTTCTCCATGGTGGACAAGCCCACAGGGCCTGTGTAAGGCCCTGGGTAAGGCCTAACCTTCCAGCGGGTCCTGGGGCGGCAGAGGTGGACTGGGAGAGTGACCATCTCTCTCCTCACCACCTGTGGGGGCCCACAGACGTCAAAGGTCTGACAGTCCACATCTCAAGAGGGGAGACGTGGGGACGCGTGCTCGGGCACCACATGCGCCGGCAGCAGCCTGGGCGCAGGCAGCATGTGTGTGCTCTTTGCTCAAGTGGCGCTTTTTTTTTTTGCTTTTTGGGTCACACCCGGCGATGCTCAGGGGTTTCTCCTGGCTCTGCACTCAGGAATCACTCCTGGCGGTGCTCGGGGGACCATATGGGATGCCGGGGATCGAACCTGCGCCGGCATGGGCCGGCCAAGTGCAAGGCAAACGCCCTTACCGCTGGGCTATCGCTCAGGCTCCTCATGTGGCTTTTATAGGCTTTCTCCTAAGCTCCCCAGGTGGGCTTTCTACCTAGGTAAGAGTCCTTGCTAGGTGGCTGCTGGGTTGGGAGTGATGTTGGCAGGCAGACTGGGGGGGGTTGGGGGGCTGCATGGCTGTGAACTGTCCCATTAGGCTGTCACCTTTAGGAACCAGGAACCAAGACTTGATAGGACCCATTAAGCAACAATAGACCCTGAGGAAGCTGGATCCACCTTCTTCTGCCCAGTCCTTAACCCCCCCAGCAGGAGATTCCAGAGCATTCCAGCCCAAGAGGATAAAAAGCCCACTTTGGAAATCAGTCGGGCTCTCTCCAGCCTTGGAGCAGCCACATTCTTCTTTGAGCGCTTTACTCTTACCTTCCCTCCTCCTTCCCTGTCCTAAAACCTCCATAATAAAAATCTGTTTTACTTCACTGCTCCTGGACTCCTGATTTTTTTTTTTTCTGCGAGGAAGACAAGAACCCTGAGGAAACTCTGGGTAAGGCCTAGGACTGACTTTTCTTTCCTGCAAAGAGCAATTACTCGCTCCAGCCTGAGTCCGTGGCTCCCCGAGAACTATCAGGTGTTGGGGATCAACTCCCATGCCTGGAGATCAAGCGGACATCAGGTGTGGCAGGACAGCCACCTCGTGGGGTGGGTGGGGCTCAGGCCCACGCGAGTGCAGGGACTCGTCGCAGACTTTATAAGTCCTTAGCCTCAGTGGGTCTCGGGCGGCAGAGGCCAGTGGGGAGAAAGTGACCGTCTCTCTCCCCTTCCTACCTCACATCAGCCGCCCGTGAGGCCCACCTGCTTCAGGAATATCTGATGGTCTCCTTCAACATCCCTTTCCTGGCCTTTGTTCCTGCTGGAGCTTCTATCTCTGCTTAGTTCCCATGTCCGCAAGGGAAGGACTGGCAGCCTTAGCCTAGCTGGGTCTATTTCTTCCCAAGAATTCATTGTCATGGAGGGCCCCTTGCTCTCTGCCTGCCTGCTTCAAAGTAAGTTGTGGAAACCGGAATGAGCTTTTAGTGCAGAAAGGACCACGGTGCTCTGAGAAACAGCCTCAGCCCGGGAAGGCCCAGCCTTTCTCTGGCCAGACCGCTCGGTGAGTACCTGTAGTCCAGATCTGCTCTCTTCCAGCCCTTCCTTAGCAGTAAGTCTGAGCCAGCCTGGGCGACACTATGCAGAGCCAGAGAACAGGCAAATGGTCGTTTCCTTTCCTGTGTTTTGACACAGTCCCAGGCCTGTGGGAGTACACAGGCCACGGCACGGGTCGGATTCGATTCCTTGGCGAGAATGAAGTTTTCTGAGGTGAGTGATTGAAATGGATGTTGTCTAACAGGCAGGAACAGGCAATGCGATCTTTACACTTCATATTTTTCTGGCCTTACAGAAGGCAAGGGCAGATGGGAGAGTTGAGAAAGGGATGGGAGAGGGGGAGCCCTTTGCAGTTGATAGCTGCGTGGTCCCTCTTGGAGGCAGCCCCGTATTTCCCCTGCCGCAGACTCCTCCTGAGGCCGCAGTGCCTAGAGGTCACAGTTCAGTTACTTTGTTCCCTGCCTCCTTCTCCCACGTGACTTCCACCCAGGCCCGTTGCTTCTCTCAAACCAGGCCAACCCGATATTTAATAACTGATCTCTCGACCAGACCAGGCAAACCCCGCCATTTCCTACTTGAAGCAAATGCCCAGGCTGACCACATAACTGCATAGAGCACAGACTGAAGAATTATTTTCCTCACCACTGAGTTCCTTTTAACTCAGTGGTGAGGACCCTCTGCACAAAGAAAGAAGAGCATTTGGTTATCAAAGGAAGCTTGGGGGTGTGTGTGTGTTTGGGGGGGGCGTTTGCAAATTTACTTCTTTGGGCATGTAAATTTCCAGCCAGAGGCCTAGAAGGAGGCTTTGAAGATAAAGATCATAGCTCAGTCCTGGTGCCTCTTCAATAGGGTTTCTGATGATCCTGTGATTTATTCAGTGGAGGAAGAGAACAATGGGAGGAATTCAGCTCTGAGGGCAGGAAAGCCCAGAGTCCAATTCTGTCCTCTGCTTCCCTGGGGGAGACAGGGCTAATAGTGGAGGGTCACACCGGCATGGGAGCAGAATTTTCCTCAGGGTCTTCCAGAGATGCCTGGGGGCGGGCAGGGGAGGAAAGGTTGAATCCATCAGTAAATTTCTGGTCGTTTTCTTGGCTGATTTCTTGAAGCAAGGAACAACCGAGAGCAGGTTCCAGGTGGCCTGAGTTTTTGTACTCATTTACTGGAATTTACTGGAGTAAATTCAGTTTGGCAGGTGGTTGATGTTGAATCAGCAGGTTTCAAGGATTGCGTTTAAAGGTAAGTGAGGACAGGTGTAGGCTTGGGCCTTGGCTGGTGGTTTATGGTCGTGGCCATTGTATGGATGTAAGTGGTCCTTTGCTTTCAGCTGTTCTGAGGGTGTCCTGTGGGTGCAGCTCCTCCATTTCGCCAAAGGAGATGATGTGTTGTAGCCAGGAGGTTCTGCTGAGGCTTTGGGGGTAGGGGGAGAAAGAGCCCCACAGGGGCAGAACACGGCCATCCTCACATCCTTACGGGAGGCGCAGTGGACTGCAGGGAACAGGGGCGGCACGCTTCACGGGCACAGGCTGCATCAGGACGGGTGATGTCTTTCACCGGTGAAGGAGAGGCCTGGGCATGTGGGTGGGGACCTGGAACCACCTCCCTTTTATGTACAATAAACTAGCTTTTAATTCCCCGAGTTTTGTATGCCAATCTCATAATCTCAAGGACCCACCTGTCGGGAACGCTGCCGGGTCCCCGACAGGTCAGGACAGAGGTTGTCTTCTACCTCCGAGGACGCCAGGAGAACAGATGAAAACTCACGAGTCCGGTGCAGTTCCAAAAATGGCTTTTAATAGTACAAAAGCTCTTCCACAGCACTCCAATATAATGAACAAACTTTAGCTCTGGTCCGAACTTAGACCATACAAAAGAGCCTAAGTCTCCCACCAAAGAGAGAGGGATCTCACCCTAGCTGAGCCCTACCCAGAAGGAGTAAAAGGCCAAAGAGCAAAAGGCTAAAAGCCAAAAGCCAAGAGCCGCAGGGAGCCAAAAGCTGAAGGCTGAGGGAACCAAAAGGTAAAAGGCCTCAAGTCAGCCCTTTATATACACCAAAGTACTCCAATTGGGAGGTTGTCATGTCAACAAAGAACCCTAAACAGAGTGTAGTGCCACACCTTATTGCAGGTATAAACAAAGGTTAAGCCAAGGACTAATCCCGAGATTATCTCTTATGTAAAACACTGAGAGAGAGGGCTGATATAAAGTAATACATCTTAACTTCATGAGCTTCATGTAATCTAGATGGTACCTACAAGGTCCTTATTATTATCTGCACCAGGGTGATTCTGAGTATCTTGTTCTCATGTACTGAAAGGGTCACTCTTGCCTGCTTAGAGCAAACTAGTATGATCCTTCCCTATAGTCTTCCTATAGTCTCAACGTAGCCAAGGTGGTAGTCTCCTGGTAAATTCTAACTGTCCCACGTTGGGTGCAGTGGGTATAAAGAGGAGCTGTGCCCAATCTAGAAAACATAGAAGTCTTAGTAGATGTATAAGTCAGAAGTTATTCAATCAAGGTGACTTCTGCAACTGCCACACCCTCTAGCAGTGTTTACATAGAAGAGAAGTCTCATTAGAATGAACCTTGACTTAAGTAGATTAAGCTGGGTGTGGGCAAAACAACAAAACTCCCAGACTAGCTAAATCTGTCCTCCAACACCCACCAGCAGGGGAAAATCCACTTTGGGCTAACAACACCACCAGCTTCTAACAGGTGTTAGATGCAGGACTGAGTTCAACCCCGGTTCCCAAGTTCTTTAATATTTTCAGAAATGAAAATATTGAGTAATAAGGCTGCTCGGAGTCTGAGTTAGGAAACATAAAAGCTTATTAGAAAGTAGAAGAAAAAAGCCCCCCCCCATCCAGGGAGGAACTTAGCGCTGTGTGGTTTAGTTAAGGCCGAGTTAAGTCGGGCTCACTTTGGGGGCTGTTAGAGGAAAATCAGGACTTGGTGTTATTTGTCCCTTGAGAAGAATGTTTCAGAGAAAGCAAGGACCGCGCAGAGTGGTGGACGTGTCTCCGGGGCTCTTTCTTGGACCATTGACCTAAGTATTGCTCATTATTTCTTGGTCGCTGGCCTAAGTTTTGGGATAGAATTCATGGTCTTGGGGAATTGCTGACTTCACTAGAAAAACCTGGAGATTTCGTGGGTGGAATGCGAGGTGTGTGCATGGAGACAGCAGTGGGCGAGGGGACTCAGGCTCCCCAAGGATTACACTAAACAGCAGAGCTGGTGTTGGGCGGACACAGTAGGTAGCAAAAGCCTTTTCTAGAGTGAGGGGCTTTGGAGTGCGAGTGACACAGGAGGGGGCGGCGGTTTGGGGCAGGCAGCATCAGCCGGCCTGGGAGCCCCACAAATACTGAGCAAAGCCAGTCCTACAGATGGGCTAAGAGAGGGTGGTGTGTCCCGGAGTTCACCCTGGCCACTGCCCGTGGCTTGCTGACTGAGGGGGCAGCTCTGTGGCGGGGTTCAGAGGAAGAGGCGCCCAGAGACCACTCAGTGTCTGGGTCAGGAAAGTGGCGGCATTGCCACCTTTGAGGTCCTTCCTGGGACGCTCTTGGGAACGTGCTCTCTAGGCCCATGTGACCGCTTGGGTAAGTTTCCACCCAGCAAACAAAGATGCAAATGGTGCTCCCATTCTTACCGACATGGAAAGATAAGAGCGGGTGTGTTGTATTAGAAGTGATTTCTGTTATTGTCACACCGGTCCTTTCTCTACCCTAACTGCCCTTTGCCCCTCACACACTCAGGGCAAGCTTCCAACCATTGGCCAGTCCTCCTGGCTCCCATTTTCCCGACCTTGGATATTAGTCTCCTGCTCTGTTTTTATATATTACAGATGACTGCAGCCATTCTGTGTCTGACCCGCTTCTGACTCATTTCACTCAGCAGGATGCTCTCCATGTCCATCCATTTATAGGCAAATTTCATGACTTCATTTTTCCTAATAGCTGTATAAGATTCCATTGTGTAGATGTGCCAAAGTGTCTTTACCCAGTCGTCAGTTCTTGAAAACCACTTGTCACTTGTCTTCCCGTTGTTATCTATTTGCTTGAGTGGGCGCCAGTAACGTCTTCATTTGTTGGGAATGAGGTCCATTGTTGTTACTGTTACTGTTTTGAAAACCATAATTCCCAAAGGGGAGAGGGCAAGGGAGAGAGGGAGGGAGAGAGGGGGAGAGGGGGGGAGAGAGGGTGAGAGGGGGGGAGAGGGAGAAGGGAGAGAGGGAGAGAGAGAATGAATATATGAATGAGGTGGGAAAGCTACACTGGGGAAGGGACGGGTGTCGGGACATCATATAGCTGAAACCCAATCATGAACAACCTTGTAACTGAGTATTTCACTGTGATTCAGTAAAAAGAAACATTTTTTTAAAAAAGTGATTTGTCAGAGTGAACCCAGATCGGGCACTAGCTCCGGCAGGCACAGTCACCGTTACCCTGAGCTCAGCGGCTGGCACAGAGAGAGCTGGAGTGCCAAGTGGGCTGGGCTGGCTGCATCTGGGGGGTGACGAGGCTCCCCAGTTTCCTGCCAGGCCAAGCCCCTGACTGGCCCTGCCTGGGACAGGCAGCTATTATGGTTCAGAGGAATTAAGGTCCTTCACCTTAACATGAGAGCTGTGTACCCCATCTTCCTCTGCTTTCTCCGCTTTCTCAATAACCTGTTCTTCTTAATGACTCAGATATGGTTTGGGGAGAGTGTTCTAGTCAAAAATGTCTCCAGGTTCTTAGGATGCTTATGGCCAATGAGATGCTCTCTCTCTCTCTCTCTCTCTCTCTCTTTTCTGTGTGTGTGTGTGTGTGTGTGTGTGAAATTCTTCTACTGCAATCCTCCTGGGAGTCTTAACTGGGTTCCCCCACCTGTAATAAACTGCAGATCAGCATGAGCAAAGCACAGACCAGAGAGAGAGCTCAGGGATTGCACGCACACAATCACCTCGCAAGAGGCCAATTCTAATTCCATCCCTGACATCACACGTTTCACTAAGCACCACTGGGTGTGACCCCCTGAGCACCACTGGGTGTGACCCCCTGAGCACATACAAGGAGTAAGCCCTGAGCACCACTGGGTGTGACCCCAAGAAGAAAAGAAATACCTGTAGTCCCTTCACCCTCAAAACATTTCATGGAATGTCCCAAATTCTTTTGGACAGTAGGGAAAGGTATAAAGAGGAAAGGAGAAAAAAGAAAAGAACCATAAAATCTCTCTTGAGTCTGTTGGGTCTTCATTGCCCTGCTCACAACCATCCTTATGAAAGCCGCTGCTCTCGGCTCATATATTCTTATACTGGCGGCTGCTCTCAGCTCATATATCCTGTTCCTCTCCCCACTCCTCGTGCGTGCCCCTCGCGGGCAGCAAGCTACTTATTCTATTGATTTGGAAGGTGTTTGTGAACCTGTGGCAAACCTTTGCTTTGCTGGGGCCCACAACACCTCTCTCCCGGGATGCTGTTCCCCGGCTAGTGGAGCCTCCTGGATGGACACGGCCAGCCTGTCCCAGTGCAGAGCTTGGGCCCCAGCCAGCTTGGAGAGGTCTGTGAAGCTCTTTTCTTTCCTCTTAGGATCAGAAACCCAGCTTAGGTGATGTGGGTTTCTATATAAACTCAGCCATATAACTTTTTAATACCGTTTTATGGAGGAAAGAGCGCACAGGTGGATACAGTTATAGCCATAAAGGTCGGTCTGCGTCTCGGGCTGTCTCCTGCCCACACGCAAGGACTAGGCTTCATTTCTCCCGGCTGCTTCTCCGGTGTGGCGAGGGGCGGCGTGCTGCTCTACCCAGAGGCAGAAAGCCTCGGGAAGACTCCCGCACCCCGATAGAGGGCCGAGCCTGGAGATGTGATTATTCCTCACTTCCGTTTTACAGAGGTGATGTTGATCTGCTCATGTATTCTGGCCCTAATGAGTGCAGGCCCGTGTGGCAGGTGTTGTCTGTGGACAGGAATTGATCTACACACATTTGGCTTTCGGTCTTTCTGTATTTCGGTCTTTTCTGTATCTCTGTATTTAAATTCCTGTCTGACGGGGTACGCTGCTGGGTGCCCCCACAGAGTCCAGGGGCGGGGTGGGAATCCTCTTCTGCCCAGGGGATTGGCTGCTGTTGGACAGAGAAAGCCGCTAGGGATTCAGCAGAGTTCAAGAAGCTTCACTTACACAGGTTCTGGCATACAAACCCGTTACAGGAAAACCCCGGGATTCAGCTTCCAGGCTGGGCCCCAGCCACGTGTAGGCCAAAATGGCTGCCACTGTTGCAGGTGTGTCGTGGGGCGCTCCGCGGGGTCCCGACAGTGCCGGGAAGCGAGTTCCCTTCTACCTCTGAAGCCTGCGAGGAATGGATGAACACTCAGGAATCCAATGCAGTTTTAAAAAGGCTTTACTTATCACAGGTTCAGGCATACAAATCAGCAAAAGGAAAAACCCGATGCTTAGGATTCCAGGCTAGAACCCCAGCCACGTGTAGGCCAAGATGGCGACCACCACGTGTGAAACTTCCAAGGGGAATAAATGCTCACAAGGCGAGATCCCACAGGGAAGAAGCCCGGGAGAGCGGGAACCGGGCTAGTTTATATCCCTGCAACTCAGACCTTCCTCCCATTGTTATGGAAAGCAGGGAGTGTTAAATGTCCTTAGATAATCCCTCCCTGCACCTCACCTAGGCCCTTAAAGGAGTCCCTGCAACACAGGTGGACCCTCGGGTGACTTATGGTGAGGCTGGAAGGGGAGAGAGATGGTCGCTTTCTCCCCAGCTGCCTCTGCCACACGGGATCCACTGGGCAGGCTTAGGACTGATAAAGTCTGCGATGAGCCTCTGCATGGCGTGGGCCTGAGCCCCACCAGCCGCACAAGGTGGCCGTCAAGCCACACCTGATGCCCGCTTGATCTCTAGGCATGGGAGTTAATCCCCACCACCCGAGGTTTCTCGGGAGCCACAGACTCAGGCTGGAGCGAGGAATTGCTCTTTGCAGGAAAGGAAAGTCAGTCCTAGGCCTTACACAGGTCTGCCTCAGGGTTCTTGTCTTTCTCGCAGAAAAAGAATTTTCAGGAGTCGACGAGCAGTGAAGTAAAAATAGGTTTTATTGAGGAGGGTTTTGGAAAGGGAAGGAGGAGGAAAGGTAAGAGGAGAGGGAAAGTAAAGTGTTTAAGGGAGAACACGGGCTACTCCAAAAGAGGGAGAGTGAGTAAGAGAGAGTATACATCTCAAGAGGGGAGATGCGGGCAACACACGTGCTTAGGCACCACATGTGCTCGGCCACATGGGCTCAGGAAACATGTGTGCCCAGGCAGCATGTGCGGCAAGAGGCAACATGTGTGCCCAGGCAACATGTGTGCCCAGGCAGCATGTTTGCGCAGGCAACATGTGTGCCCAGGGCAGCATGTGTGCGCTGTCCTTTGGTCAGGACGGCTTTTATAGATTTCTCCCCCAAGTTACTCCCATATGGGGCTTCAACCTAGGTTACTAGGGCCAGTTGCCAAGGGGAGTAGACTTTGGGAGTGGTCTTCTCTGATTGGAATGCTTGAGTCTTCTTTGAGCTGGGTTTTTGGGTGGAAGGCTGATTCATTTCCCTCAGGAGATTTAATCAGCTAAGGCCATTCACACATTCCCTCTGGCCTTCCTTCCCCAGGGTCTATTGTTGATATAGTCTTCTCAAGTCTGATTCCCTTGTGGCAACAGGTGTGACTCTGGATAGCTGAAGGACCAGTTTTCTTTCTTATTCAGGAATTTTTATTGCCTTGTGGGGCCCCCTGTCTGCCTGCCTACAACACCACCACCACTACCACGTGTTAAAGCCCAGCAGGAGGAGAACAGAGAGGAGAGGGCGCAGAGGCTAAAGGGTCAAAAGAGAAAGCAAGCAAGCAGGCTGCAGTTTTCTGTTCCTGCAAACAAATGCCCACTCCAACAAAGAGCCTTCAGGGTCAATTCCCTCCAGGTAATTTCTTCCAGGACCTCACCTAGGCCCTTTGAGATGTTAATGTTGCCCAGCCAAGATCTGCCTTGGAAGAGCCCCCTGCAGGGTAGAGTGGAGGAGGAGGGGGCTTCTGAGATGAACTATATCACAGAATACAAAGGCACGCATCTGTCCCAAGAATATTTTATAGCTAGTTATATATTTCTCTAAGCCTTCACAAGAGTCTCATCTTTTCTTCATGGTTGTTCTGTATATTAGCCTTTGACTTATCAGAGAGCCATGCTTGCTTGCTTGGAGACAAACAGCATTTCTCTCTGGTCTAATTACTTAGGCACTGCTTGTTTGCCTTTCTTACTGCTGCCGTATTAAGGGCTCTTTCGGGGTCAGGAAAATAAACATTTTTGTTACTGGATTTGGCATATCGAACACGCATCGGACAGCTTGCCAGGCTCTGCCATGCGGGCACTATATTCTCATTACTTTGTGGGGCTCTCTCAGAGGGGTGGGTAGAATATTTGGGCTGGACATGTAATGCGATTTGGAGACAACCGCTGGACTAGAGCCGTTAACGACTGGATCCCACGGGATGTCAAAAGATCACATGGCCGCCCACCTACAAGATGGTCAGACTTCCTTGTTAAGACCCTGAAGGAACGGTTTGAGGCTCTTCATATTCCTGAATCAACTAGATGCCATTGGGCTACATTGGCACGTGATAGGGTCCAATGGAAATGTTACTGGTGCCCGCTGGAGCAAATCGATGAATAACAGGATTCAAGTGATCAAGTGATTACTTAGAGATCCAACATAGTCAGGTGAATATACTGGTAAGATCTAGCTAGTCTCACGATGATTGTGGCAGCATAAGAGAAAATATGTATACCAGCTAGCATAGAATACATGGTTAGATAAACTGCCACATTCCAACTGTCCTCCTAGCTCCAAAGTGGCCTGCAGGAGGCAACTCCAGGCCAGATGCAGAGGCTCTGGGCAGCGGTGTAGTGCAACACCTGCCCACTTGGCTATGAGCACAAGCCTTGTCAAAGTCCCTGGGGATGTCTTCTGCTCCTGCTTGGGATCTTGGGCTTGCCACCGGGGCTTCTCCCTTTTTCCAAAGAGCCTTTTTTAAAGACCTTATCACATGAATTTAATTAGGACCCAGAGCTTTTTCTTTTTTTTTTTTTTTTGCTTTTTGGGCCACACCCGGCAATGCTCAGGGGTTTCTCCTGGCTCTGCACTCAGGAATTACTCCTGGCGGTGCTTGGGAGACCATATGGGATGCCGGGGATCGAACCCGGGTCTGCATGGGCCAGCCGCGTGCAAGGCAAATGCCCTACCCGCTGGGCTATCGCTCCGGCCCCTTTTTCTTTTGAGGGGGAATACTCTGCAATACTTGGGTTATTCCTGGCTCTGTAATCAGTAACCAGGCAATTTGGTGATCCAGCAATGCTCAGGGGTTACTCTTGACTCTAGACTCAGGAATTCCTCCTTGTGGTGCTTGGGGAACATAAGGGACTGAACTCAGGTCAGCCGTGCCAGGCAAACACCCCTCCCCGCTGTGCTATGGCTCCAGCCCCCAGGACCCAGGACATCGGCACCACGTTACCTCGAGGTGTCCCTATTGCTAATGACTGACGTGCCTGGCAGTGTTGTGTGACGCTCACATCCTGGAAGCTCTGCTATTCACAGCCCTGAGATCCAAAGTGACCCGAGCCGTGATCGTTGGAAAAACTGGCCGGAGCTGTACATCTCTTACTTCGCTCTGCTGGTGGCTATTTTGCTTTGCCTCATTACAATGGCCCCTTACGGCTCTGCAAGTGATAAAGGCCATTGCGGATCAGGAAACACGGACTTCTTGTTACAGTATCATACCAGGTGGCCTTCAAGTGCATGGAAGATGCCTTGTATGTTGCAAAGGCAACAAATATATAATTTGTATGCAAATGCCTATGCAAGGGATGACTTAGTTTTATCTCTTCTCTTTTTTTTCACTGCAAGAGGTAAAACACACCAAGCAGACCCGAGATAAACACTCAGAGGCTCCTGCAGAGGCGGAACCAGCCTGGAGCAGCGCTGCCCATTGCACCTTCCCTCCCCTCTGTCTGGAGAGCGCAGGAGCCTTCCGGGAGACTCAGCCTCCAGGAATTCCTGATCAGCTGCTCCAGATGTGCCCATTTCCAAAGCCAGGACCACTGCCTAGTGCAAGAATGCCCACGAGGCCCAGCGCATGGACATGCTGGACTGGGGCTGGAGCAATAACACAGTAGGGAGGGCGTTTGCCTCGCATATGGCTGACCCAGGTTTGATCCCTGGCTTCCCATATGGTCCCCCGAGCACCTCCAGGAGGAACGAATTGCTGAGTGCAGAGCCAGGAGTAAACCCTGAGCATCGCTGGGTGTGACCCAAAAAGAAAAGAAAAAAGAAAAAGAAGGCTAGACATCACCTTTCTAAAGTATCTTCCAAATAACTTTAGCTCTTCTTGGAAGCCACAGGCTTTACTGGTAAGTTACTCTTCTATTTCAGATGATTAGAATTGCCAATAAGTCTGTAACTATTAGAGATCTGCCTACCCTGGGTGGCACAGGTCCTGGAGTTTTGTTGAAGCACTGGAAAGTGGCTGTTTGCTCCCTCTGAGACTTTTCCCGCTGCTCCTCCCCCAGTGCTCTGACGAGCTGCTGTCGTCATCCCGGGCCATATTCTGGAATAGACAATTCTGGCCGGGCTGGGAGGTTCTGGGTGAGAGCAATGCCATGGAAGAACCCCTCATTAGAAGGGGAAGGGCAGGACTTCTGGTCAGGGAAGGAACCCTCTCACAGCGGGTCTGCTCGTTCACATTCTCTCATGGTTCTATCTCCATGCCTTTTGGAAGCAAGCCCATAAACAAGTGAATACATTTCATGAAACAGGGGAGCCCCCAGCTCTCTGGTGGGCAGTGAGATGATGAAGACATCAATCCGTGGGTCCTCTGGTGCCCAGTGCTGCGACGGGAGAAGTCACGGAGCTGGTTCTTAGCAGGACCGGCAGGGACTATGCCTGTTGGCACCTGAGCAAAGCACAGGTTGGGTGACCCTGGGCTCAGGCGCTCAGTTGCCTGAGCAGGAATGAAGATTCCTCCTCTGGGAAACAACAGCCCAGGCATTGATGGAACCAGAATCATTTCTGTCCTCTCAGGCTCTGCTTTATTTATTTATTTGTTTTTGCTTTTTGGGTCACACCTGGCAACGCTCAGGGTTTCCTCCTGGCTCTGCACTCAGAATGACTCCTGGCATGCTCTCTGCTCTTGATCAGTGCTTATGGAACCCAGAGTTATTCCAGTAAACATGGATTTTCCAAAACAATCAGAACAACTCGATATTGAACGGGGAGCCGAGCTTTGCCTGTGGGACAGTACGCATCTTTGAACATTCAAGGTGACCGCAGTGCTAATGTGTGGAGTTAGCCACAAGCTGGGGATTTGATGTGATGTTCAGCGGGTGCTTGGGTCACACCTGGCTGTGTTCAGGGCTTACTCCTGCTCTGAGCTCAACCATCACTCCTGGTGGTGCTCCCGGACCAGATGGGTGGTGCCAGGGATTGAAGTCAAGTCAGCCTTGCATAAGGCAGTGCCCACCTGCTGTGCTACTCCAGTCACAACGCTGGGAACAGCAGCAAGAACCAACGACCAACTGTCAAGCAATATCCAAGATCTCTGTGAAGGGGAAGGAAGGTGCGCGGATGATACAACACAATGTGCGGTGCCTCCTGCTCCGACCTCTTCGGCATGCCTCCCCCCGGCATTGTTTTGAGCAACAAGTTCTGCACAGGGGGTACAAGGCTAGCAAATGTCTCACGCACTTTTTGGTACCTGGACAAACTTATCACGTGTGAGTGTCCTGTGGTGCACGGTGACAGGAGAGGGAGTCCTGGGGGGCGTGGGGAGCCTCGTGCTCTGAGCAAGCAGCGGGTGCACCCAGTTTGGGTAAGGGACCTTGACTGAGCTTTGGAAGACCCTGGGAAACACAGAAGGGGAGCGAAGAGAAACGCGTGAGAGCTCTGTACTCCTGGGAACCAGCCACATATAAGAGACTCTCCAAGGTCAGCCCGTAATTTGAAATCCGAACTCCTTCCATTATCTACAATTCTCTCTCGCTGCTAGCTGCTGACCTCCACCGTCCAGGCTTGGGTCTCTCAGCTCTGCTTTCAGGTTGCCCGGGAGCGCTTGCAGACAGCGCCCACCAGGTGGCGATGTTCTCATTTGGAAAAGAAAAATCGGCGCCAAATAAGCAACTTTTGTTTAACGGTGTCTGGATGCTGAGTCGCGGCCAAGCCTAGGTTTATAGCTAATAAAGACAAAAAACGAGCTTACACTTTTCCTTTTTTAAAATATATCTGATGGCACTTTCCATAGATTCTGCCACGCCAGGCCTGTAATATTTATCTCCACTGCAAACGCTGTGCAAACTGGACCCCTTCTGCAACATCTGTATTATTCTAAGGAGCCTCTCTAGAAAAGGAGCCGGAAGGGGGCCGGGCTGGTGTTCGCAGGTGGTCGGAGAAAGGTCTCGAGGCTCAGAGGAGATAAACAAAAAACCCAGCAGCCCTCTGCTCTTTTGCCAGGGGTGAGTTTAGAGAAAAAAACAACCAGTGCTTTTAAGACACAGAACCTGAAGCCATTTTTTAAAAATATGTTTCTTCAGGCTGGTCCAAGCCGCGGCATCCCTGGGCTAATCCGAGCCAGGAGCCAGGGGGGGGTGGGGGGGGGTGGGGAGGCAGAGACCGAGCTTTGGGTCTTGACACCCCCCTGTAGATTCCTGTAAACTTCAGCTGGAATCTGAGCTCACCTGGAGGCACCCTGAGACCAGGGCTATTACTTGGCCCCAAGGTCTTCCTGTCTTTTGGAGAAATGATTTGTTTTCTTCTTGCTTCTCTCCCTCCTGACCTCCCGGGTGCAGGGGCTGAGGCTCCCCGCAGGCAGGTTCAAAAGCCAGCAGCGTCCTTTGCACCAAGAGAAATGGGGCGTCTGGGCACCCCTTCCCTGAATCTCTTCAGCACCCCTGAACTGGGAGAAACCGTGGGAGAGGACTGAGTCGGGAGGCGGTGAGGAGGTGTAGATGCCACTTTAGGGGGCGGGAAGGCAGCTCCTCCTGTGATTCTTGGGGCTGATGGCGTTCTGCAGCTTTGGGGGCCCTGGGGTGGGATTAAGGCTCGCAGTGGGGTACCCCAGTCGGCTGGAGCTGAGCTTGTTTCTGTGCTGTGAGATCTGGGGCGAGGTGGAGGCCCAGAGCTTCAGGTCATGGGGAGACTCTGAGATTTCTTTATTGGACCGTGACCACCTCATTCTGGGGTCACAGCTGACAGCAAAGCTCCGTCCGCTTGCTCTGATTAGGCTGGCAGCATGTGCGCCCGGGGTGGCTCCCACGGGAAGCGGTGTGGTTGGGTCCCCCGTGAAAGAGGCCTCCAAGCCTGGCCGGCGGCGACCCTCCACCACCAGTGCAGTGCTCACGCGGGTGTGGATGGAAGAGAGTTTCCAGGTTGGCGGCGCCTTTACTGCCGCACTGAGCCTGGAGGTTCGGCTCTCCTGCTCAGAGTGACGGAGGCTGGTCACCGGGGCTGAGTCCCCACTGCAGGGACACGCTGGACGCCACCCCCCCCACCCCCAACACACACACCACTCGCCCCTCAGTGGGCTTCAGGAAGACCCGCTCACCCTCCAGGTAAGGAGCCCCCTAACCTAGCCGTGCGAAAGGGGCTATGCCAGGGGCTGGCACCGCCCCTGCCAAGCTTCTCAGGGGCCTCAGAGCACCGGGAAGCTGTGTTGGGGTGCACAGGACACTCGTTGCTCTTCACCCTTTGTCGGGGAGGTCCGGGACACGTCCCAGATCCACCACATCTTGGTGATGGGTGCAGAGAGGTCCAGTGGGACACATTTATGATGACCGGGCGGCTGGCTCAGCGCACCAAGTTTGTGAATGGCCGCAGACTGGCCCCGTGATACACTTATGATGGCCAGAGCCAGTATCTGAGGATCCCCAGCCTTGCACTGGCCGGAGGTCCTGAGATGAATGAGACCAAGTCCCTCCCGGTCAAGGAGAACAAATTTCAGTGGGGCCAGATAGCGCCAAGTGCTGAAACTCTGTCCGGGTATTTCTGTGGGCAGGAAGGCGGGGAGGGAGGAGGCGCAGAAGCAACATCTGTGGGGGCTGGGGATGGCCCCAGGCAGAGAGGAAAGTGGAGCCAAGGGCGGAGGTCTGCTTGGAGGAGGGGGTGCCTGGGAGAGCCGGCATAGCAGCCGGGCATGATGGACGGCAGAGGCCAGGGCTATTGTCCACCGCGGGCTCCTGGAGACCACGCAGAGCTTGATGTCTCCTTCTGCTTTTAAATTTCTCCCTGGTTTCTGGCCGGGTTTGGAGCACGTGTTGTCTCACAGGCCACACATGCTGGAAGGTTCCTTGGGGAGTGCTGGGCATGAATTCCCATTGCAGGGTTAGGGAACGCGTGTCCGGCCCGTGCCCCTAGGGGCTCTGCTGGGACAGCCGCAGGGGCCAGAGCGCAGGCCAGGCTGTTGGAGCATCAGGTGTCCCTGGCTCCTGGTGGCGATGCTCAATTGCCTCTGCGGGTCACGGGCTCCGTGCTCGAGGTAGTGTTAAGAGAAACTTAGCAGTCACGACGGATAAAATGGATCAAGTAATGCGTTCGAGCTACTTTGACTCAATATTTTCCATAAATTATTCATAGTTTAAGCTTCACACTAACTCCCGATGTGGTGGTCATGTATATAATTATTATTATTATAAAATAGAAACCAACAGCGATTATTATCACACGTCTGTGGTTATTGTTCAGACGACCGTGTGAATTTTATCATGGTTTTGCCGTTACTATTCATGCCACATCCTGCTCTAACCACTTGGTTAATAATACTAGCATCCGCTAACATCTGCCCTCCAGCACACACTTCCTGTCTTCAGCGGACTCAGCTTCTTTTGAGAAAGGGGTGCACCCTTGCCTTCTTGAAGGTGTCTGAGGTGCCTTGTATTTCTTTAATGTTTCTTGGTGTCTGTAACATCATTTTTATTGCCAACTGGTTCAAACTTTTTCTAGAAAACAATTTGGACGCTTTAAAAACATGAAGAATTAAGCTTCTCTATGAACAGCAATTGTGCTTCTTGGCGTCTACCCCGAGGGTTCTGAAAATTCTGTTCTGATGAGACCCTGCGCTCCTGTTCACGGCGGCACTGTTTAGTCAACTAGAAGCAACTTAGTGTCCAAGAGAGTGTGGTATATACACATAAACACACACACACGCTGGAATGCTACTTGGCTCTAAAAATAAAATAGATGAGGGCCGGAGTGATAGCCCAGTGGGTAGGGCATTTGCCTTGCACGCAGCCGGCCTGTGACGGCCTGGGTTCGATCCCCAGCATCCCATATGGTCCCCCGAGCACTGCCAGGAGTAATTCCTGAGTGCAGAGCCAGGGAGAAAACCCTGAGCATCGCCCGGTGTGACCCAAAAAAGCAAAAAAAAAAAAAAAAAAAAAAAGAAAAAGAAAATAGATGAAATCTTGCAATTTTCAGCAAAGTGAAAACCCAGAGAGGACCTTCCATGCAAGTTTCAGGGATTCCAATAGGACGAAAAAAAACCCTGCGAGGGTTTCATGCGCCCTGTCTGTAGCTGCTCTCGGGTTTCAAGGTGCTGTTCTCCCCCAGAGCCTCCTGGGCCGGCGCGACAAGTGTGAAGCACGTTAAAACAGTGCGTGCCGTCGCTGCATTGCAGTGGCACAGACGCTGTGGGGCATTCCTTCTGATCAACGGTCTGAGACGCCCCTTAACCACCGTGGCCACTGTTTCTCCCTCGTCTGTTGCCTTAGGTTAGGGGCTTGGATTCTCGGGGAGCTGTGCCGCCTCTGTGGTGCCGATGAGGAGGACGCCCTGCAGTTGTGCTTGCTCGCACTTGCTGGCAGTGTGCCTGCCAGAAGCCGACACTTGGCTGTGGTGCCAGGGAGTCCCAGAGGAAGAGCCTGGGTTGCACTGAGCATAGTTGGGTGGTGCAGGGATGGACCATGGATCCCCAGGCCCTTCGGGCAGGCACTCTGCCACTAGGCCCTGTGCCCGCAACCTATTACTTCTTCACCAGAGCCAGGTTGGCTTAAGGACCAAGTGGTTGACTTGTAGCATAGAAAAGGAACTTGAGGGTTGAGGGAAGATGGGCTCTCCAGCACTGATTGGCTGCGCCCGATTGCGCCTCCAGCGCTGGTTTGCTGTGTTGGTTTATGCTCCAGTACTGATCAGCTGTGTTGGTTTGTGGTCCAGCACCAATTGGCTGTGTTGGATTGTGCTCCAGCACCGATTGGCTAAGTAGGATTGTGTTCCGGCACCAATTGGCTTGTCGGTTTGTACACTAGCACTGATTGGCTGAGTAGGGTTGTGCTCCAACACTGATTGTGTCTTTTGTGCTCCAGCACTGATTGGCTGAGTCAGATTGCGCTCCAGTGCTGATTGGTGTGTTGTATGGCACTCCAGCATTGATGGGCTATGTAGGTTTGTGCTCTAGCACTGATGGGCTGAGTTGCATTGTGCGCCAAAACTGATGAGCTGTGGCGGTTTGTGCTCTAGCACTGATGGCCTGTGTCTCTTTGTGCTGCAGCACTGATTGCTACTTCGCCTTGGAGGGTTTTTCTCCATCTCTCTGAGCTTCAGTTTCCTTTTCTACGAAACAGGGTTCACTAAGTATCCATATATCTTCTATTGTGGCCCTTGACTCACATACATGGGGCAGAACTGCTACCGCCTCTTCCTGTGCCCAGCTGATCATGAGGCATCCAGGAGGGATGGCGGGTTCTAGCCCTGGCTGACCACTCCAGCAGAGTCTCGCAAGAAACCAGAGGACCCCCCACACCATGAGGGCCACCATTTTCCACATCTAGACTCCCCTCTCATCAGATCTCCACCCAGCAGAAGAGCTGATCACAGCCCGGCTCATGCAGCCCTTTTGCTGTCTTGTGGTTCATCAATAAACGCTGGATTTAGAGATGACTACAAGAGTATCCCACCGCATGGCAGAGCCTGGCAAGCTACCCGTGTTGTATTTGATATGCCAAATACCAGTAACAATTATAGACCTCATTCCCATGACCTGATGGAATGGTTTGAGGCTCTTTATGTTCCTGGAGCAAGCAGGTGCCCTTGGGCTCTACTTGCATGAGACAGGTCATATGGAGATGTTACTGGTGCCCGCTCGAGCACATCGATGATGAACGGGAAGACAGTGATACAATTGATACAAGTGGCCCTTGAATGGAACAAACCGTGAGAACGGCTTCCCCTCCTGCCCTGCTCGCCCCAAGAAGGTTCGGGAGGGACGGTGCAGCCCCTCATTTATGGTTGTAGCTTCTGTGGCATCACCCGCCTCCAGCCCCTCACTCAGGCCAATGCTGAGTGCCAGGACTCATTCACTGACCTGTCGAAGGGGGGCTTTGCACTGCGGGGAGCCTCTCACCACGAGACAGGTCCCATGACACCCATGGGTGCTCCGGAGGACACAGATGCCACCCGTGGGCTGCCGTGGTCACCAGGACAGGTACCTGGTCAGCCCCGCATCCGGGCTCTGGGATTTCTCACACGCATTAAGCCTTGTTTCTCTGTTTTTGTTTTTTGTGTGTATTTTTAACTCCAAACTTCCTCTCTAGCCTGATAATGTCTCAGTGTCCCAGAGGGATTATTCAGCAAGTTCCTGTCTTTTTGGGGGGGTCCCTTTTTGGGCTTGTTGATCATCTGGAATAATTGCCTGTCATTAGGGGTGTCTATTTGCATAAAAATATCGTCGCTTTGTGCACAGGGTTGAAGATGGTATAAATATATATTTTGTCCATACAGCTGGGTCTGTCGGTCATCACTGTTCATCATCTAAAGCGATTGAGAAAACTACAAATTGAGTATGGAATTTGAAATGCTGCTCTTTTGAAATTTACGTTGTGGTGGTGCTCTTGGGAGGACTGGGAGCGTATACTCTTGTAGCAGCCCCCCCCCCCAAGTGCCCACTCAGAGCGCACTGCCTCTGCATGTTCGTTCATAATTAATGCCACATATTTATTCTGGGAGGCTTTCAATAAACACTCTTTGGAGCCAGAAGCAGCCGCCGTGGTGGCGTGGGGAGTGGTCATGGGGCTTTGTGATACAGATGTGGGAAATGTCAGTAGAGGAATGGAAGCTGCAGCTGGGTTTCCATACTTGGACTGCAGTGACGGTGCTGAATTTCGTCTCCCCGACACCAGAGGGCAGGCACCTGAGTGCTGTCCCGGGGATCTGTGAACGTGGGCATCCACAGACGTGGCTTCCTGTCTGGGAGGAGACCGTGGCTCTGGGTCTGAATCTCTGCTTCCTAAAAACTGCTTATCATCGATTTCTTGAGGAATAGCCACCCCCCCCACCAGCCAGCCTTCTCTCATTTGTATTTGGGGGGGTGATCTTGCAGCGATAGGCAATGCAGATTTCTTTTGGGGGCGGGGAGTCGGCCTGTTTCTTCTGCTGTTTGCTTCTCAAATTGATGATTTCACTTCTGTGTTTACACAGCGAAGAAAATCAATCCTCCAGTCATCTCATCCCCAGGACACCAGAGAGTTCACAGTGCTCTGTCTGTTGCCTGCAGGGCGGGCGCAGAGCATTCAGGACTGGCAATTATCTTTGCAGATGTGACCCCCCACATGGCATGGTTGGCCAGGGGGGCAGCTGCAGCTTCTGGTTTCCTGTTTCTTTTTCCTTTTTTTTTTTTTTTTTGTGAGCAAACTTGTTTGTAACACAATCAGATTCTCTGGTTATAGCTTCCCAGGCCCTATCAACTGAGAATTTCATTGCTTTAAATTACACAGCTTTTGTTATCACTACAACTGGGAAGGCAGACAGCCAGAATCAAAGCAAAAAGAAATACCACCAGATGAGGAGGGTCGAGTCAGAGCTTCGGTGGAGCCAGAGCTCCAGGGAATGCAACTTTTAGAAGATTACAGGCTGCTGGGTCCTTCTCCAGGAAGGGCTGGTGACTTCTTTATTTGTATTGCCCCAAATATATTATTATCCTGGACCAAGGTTTGATTGTGCCCACTGCAGTTTTGCTGCAGAAGTGTCTGAAGTTGTTAACATCTTTCCCCCCTCTCACACAATGGGAGGAAAAATTGTTTACCTAAAAGGAAGATACAAGGATATAAGCATTGCGGATTGCTTCCCAGTCTGTTTGCATCTGGCTAATAGGATAACAAAAAAAAAAACGTTATCAGAGAGAAGAGCCCAAGAATCAAATGTCATTTTTGCAGAGGTTGTGATCTGTGCCTCTTGTGATTTTAGCTTGGTCTGCCTTAAAGTGGAACTGGCCACAGAAAATACAGTCATGCTCAGAAGGTTCGTTGCTACAGTTTGAATTGAGCTTGTGCCTTAAGCTAGTGCTACGGGGCCTGGGGGGGGGGTTGGAGGGAGGTACAACCCCCATGGCACAACCCAAATAAATCCCGTTGGGAGCTGCTGGCCCTCTGGTTTCCTTTTTTCTCATTTCTGCTTCCAAACTCAACCTTTGTTTTCCCCAGTCTGGTGTCTCTGGGTAATGAAGGTAATGTCCCGTGATTTTATTGGCACACACTACTCTCTAGTTACTTACAGTGGTGCTCGTTTAGTGATGGTCTTTTGAGAAAGTGGGAAGAGCTGGTCCAGCAAGGGGGCAGGCCAAGTCTCCGCTCTGTTTGCTTTTACTGGAAACACAGTTGTAGGTGAAGCAGGCCTGTGTCAGCAAGGCGCTCTTAGAAAGTAATCAAACACAGAAAGATGGGACTGCAAGAAGTTACTCTGTCACTACACCTGCAAAGACCATCTGGCCAAACCCATTTTGAGCACAGGAGCTGCGGGCTGATTAGACTAACTGGGACCAGGATGGCCCGGAGAGAAGCTCTGGCAAGAACAAAGTGAATGGGGCTGGAGCGATAGCACAGCGGGGAGGGCGTTGCCTTGCATGCAGCCGACTGGGGTTCCATCCTCGGCATCCCATATGGCCCTCTGAGCACTGCCAGGAGTAACCTCTGAGCATTGCCGGTGTGGCCCAAAAAGCAAAAAGAGAGAACAAAGTGTGTGGTAAGGGCACGAAGGTGAATCACCAGAGTTTCCAAGTTCTTCCCTTTAACTGGGGGGCAGTTTGGGGGAAAAAACAATTACTCTGCAAAGGCAAGTGGGCTGCTTTGTCATTCTGAAGGCGAGTGAGGGTGCCGGCTCCATCAGCACCTGAGATGTGGCCTCTCGCCTCCTTCCCCTCTGGAGAAGCTCATGTCCTTGCTCCAGTGCGGTACTCTTTCTCTTTTCTTCCTCACTGTATCCCTGTCTTCCCGTTCATCGATTGGCTTGAGCGGGCACCAGTAACATCTCCATATGTCCTGTCTCATGCAAGTAGAGCCCAAGGGCACCTGCTTGCTCCAGGAACATAAAGAGCCTCAAACCATTCCATCAGATCATGGGAATGAGGTCTACAATTGTTAGTGGTATTTGGCATATGAAATACGACACGGTAGCTTGCCAGGCTCTGCCATGCGGGTAGCATACTCTTGTAGTCATCTCTAAATCCAGCATTTATTGATGAACCACGTGGCTGCGATGGGCTGGTCTGCTGGGTGGAGTTCTGATGAGGGGGAAGTCCAATTGTGGAAAATGGAGGCCCTCATGGAGTGGGGGTCGTTTGGCTTGTTGTGAGGCTCTGCTGGGGTGGCGGGCCAGGACTAGAACCTGTCATCCCTCCCGGTGCCTCATGAGCAGCTGGGCACAGGGAGAGCCAGTAGCAGCTCTGCATGTCTCTGAGTCTCTCTTCCTCCTAATTTCTAAATAAAACTTTTGGAATTTCACTCTTTGTTGTCTGAAATCCTCTGTGAGGAGAAGCAACATTCTTGAAACCCTGGGCAGACTGTAGGCCCAACTTCCCTGTTACGGGCAACTCCTCGCTTCCAGCCTGAGCTTCTCGGCCCCCTAGAAAATCAGGTGCTGGGGCTTATGTCCAACGCTGGGCAGGACGGTGGGGCTGGGGTATGGCTTGACGACCACCTGTGGGCTGTGAGCTGTCAGGTCTGGCCCTGCACTTCGCCCTCTCAGACTTGGACTAGTCCTAGGTTTCCTGGGCATGGTGACCGTGTGGGGAGACAGGGAAGTGGCGGACGCTATTCTCGGAGGCCGCTGCCTCCCTCTTCCCCATTCACATAAGCCGCCCCACAATGGAGAAGGAGAGGCTGGACACTTTCCTTTCCAGGTCCTGATTGATAATAAGTGAAGGAGCTTCCGAAGTCTCCCTTGAGACCTTCCGTCTCCACTAGCATCCTCCGGTATCTCTCCTTTAAAAAGCAATAAGGATCTGAGAGGCCAAGGAACAAGGGCAAGTGAGGGTGGTGCTAGCTTCCTCTGCACCGAGGTGTGGACTGTCGGGCTTCCTCTCTGGAGAAGCTCACCTCCTCTCGTCCTCTCTTGAATGCGTTATACTTCTCTTTTCTTCCGGATCTGACACCTACAGCCACATTCATCACCTCAGGCTGCTGTCTGCTCTACTGATGGCTGCCTTTGTGGGGACAAAAGCCCACTCTGATGCGGTCCCTTGAGTTCTGGGGTTAGACATCCTGAGTCAGCACAGCAGGGCAGGGTTCCTGAGGTGTTAGGGGAGGAAGCTGTTCTGTCCGCCCAGTTTCTCACATCTTGATTCTAGGAGCTTCTCCTGAGCCAGCAGGGCACGGTGTATTGAGGAGGTGCTGGGGAGAAGGCTTTCCTCTCTGTCCAGTTCCTCTTTGATTCTAGAAACTTCTCCCGAGCCAGCACGGCACGCTGTATTGAGGAGGTGTCAGGGAGAAGGCGTTCTTTTCTGCCTAATTCCTCACTCCTTGATTCTATAAACTCACCCTGAGCCCAAAACAGAGAATCTTCCCACCTCCCTTCTGTGCATAGCTAGCGGGAGGGGGGATGTGGGGGGTGTTCCCGCTCCTCTCTGGGACCCTCCTCTCCTTTCCCCTGACCAGCAGGAAACTTTCCATCTGCCCACAAACTGGTCTCCTCACAGGACTCCCAAATGGCTCATTACCCCTCTGAGCCCGGAGGGCTCCAGCCGCCCACCCCACAGCTCCAGTCAGTAGTAGATAGAAGCCTTCCAAACTGGGTGGAAATTTCTGGAACCATGCTGGAGGAGTCTAAAATGAGCAAGAAGTCTCAAGTCACAGCTTCGAATTCTCTCTGTTGCAGAATTAACATGTATTGTTTTACAGTTTCAAAGCCTTTCAGCTAAATCACCAGCATTAGGAAGAGGCGGCAGGAACTGTTGATGTCCAACGCCTGATGCCTAGGGTGGCCTCAGAACCTTTGATTTGTGTCAAGGCAGCCTTTGCTCAGGCCCCACCAACGATCCACTTTGTTGCTGGCACATCTTCAGGCACAGAAATCACTCTGCTACCTTTTCTTTATTTAAAATAATATTTGAACTTCATTTAAACACTGTGATTTACAAAGTTGGTCACAATACAGTTGTTTCGGGTATTCCATGTTCCAACACCAGTTCCACCACCAATGACCCTACTTTCCCACCCACCCCACTAAGCTAAGTTTGCTCCCTTAGCAGGCACTAATTAATTGACTTTATGTTGCTTGTTACAACATACATTACAACATATAGCTCGTAATGGTGTGGATAAAGTCATGACCTGACCATCTGTGTTATTGCTTTCACTTACTGAACTACCATTGCAACTTCCCACCATCATTATTTACAATTTTCCCAACCATTGCCTAAGCCTGTCCTTATAGCAGATCCTCAATAATTTATTTTACAGTGCTTGCTTTAAGTCATTTGCTAAAAATGGCCAAGAAATGTTTTCTTAGAAGAAAGTTAGTGGAGAGTGTTCAATCTCCCCATGGAGCCAGTGCACCGTTAAGTCCCTGTATAATAATGACTGATGTTGTTATATGTAATATAACATGCTCTTTACATAGAACATGTAAATATGTAATATGGTTTTAAGCGCAAGCTATTGCGGCAACTGCTGAGCTATAAAGCCAGCTATAAAGCCATATTAAATATGTAATAGGCCACCTGCCCCTTGAGGTGTTGTAGGTGTGGCAGCAGTCCCCGGATGCATCGGAAGGTGGCAGACAGGAGACAGGCTTGTCTACATCCAGGGCTCTGCCCTTTGGGCCCTGGATGGTTGATGGTCTGACATAGAAAGAGACTGGGCCCCCTGGGATGAACCCAGTGCCACGGCAGAGCCTGGCAAGCTACCCATGGTGTATTCATTATGCCAAAAACAGTAACAATAATGGACCTCGTTCCCAACTAATGGAGATGTTACTGGCACCTGCTCGAGCAAATCGATGAATAGTGGCAAGACAAGTGATACAAGTGATCGTTATGGTTTATTATTATTAAATTTTTGAGGCTACTGTCAATGCATTTTATATATGGGATTGCCTATGCCCTGATCTATCATACCTTCCAGAAAGGTAATGGAGAAGATTATCCAGGACTTCTACTCAAATCTCTTTGATAGCCACATCCACCTGCCCACATACCAAATTCCACAGGATGGATATGTCATTCCCAACGTTCTCCCTTCTGAAATCTGACATGCCATCTCATCAGTAGAGAAGGGAACAGCACCAGGCCCAGACAAAGTCAGACCCGAACACCTGAAGAATCTGCCGTCGGTACTCATCAATACACTAGCTCTGCTCTTCACACGCTACCTGTTCGAATGCAAGGTGCCCTCCCAATGGAAAACCAGCAGGACAGTTCTACTGTTCAAGAAGGGAGACATTCACGACATCGGCAACTATCACCCCATCTGCCTGTTGTCCGTCATCTACAAGCTGTTTACCCAAGTCATCCTGAACAGGATTAGCAGAATACTAGATGAAGGACAACCATGCGAGCAAGCAGGCTTCTGGAAAGGATTCAGCACAATTGACCATATCCACACAGTAACCAAGCTCATTGAGGTTTGTAGGGAGTACAAGATGCCGCTCTGTCTCACGTTCATTGACTTACAGAAAGCTTTTGATTCTGTGGAGACTGAAGCAGTCATCGAAGCCCTAGTCAAACAAGGTGTTCAAACCCAATACATCAAGATCTTTCGTGAGCTGTATTACGGATTCACCACCAGGATCTCACCATTCTACAAAGAAGTGATCATTGATGTCAGAAGAGGGGTTCGACAGGGTGATACCATTTCACCAAAACTGTTCAGCGCCACCCCTCGAGAACATCATGCAACAATTAGAATGGGAAGAAATGGGAGTGAAGATAGATGGTCGGCAACTACACCACCTCCGCTTTGCTGATGACATCGTTCTAATAACACCAAACATTAGCCAAGCGGCACAAATGCTGGCTGACTTCGACCAAGAATGTGGAAAGATAGGTCTATAGCTGAATCTAAAGAAACCATGTTTATGAAAAATGGACTAGTTCCAGAGGCCTCATTCACTCTCAATGAAACAAACATCTCTGAATGCAGCAGTCATGTGTACCTAGGTCAAGAAATCAACATGATGAAAGACCTAAAACCTGAGTTGCGCGGGAGGAAGAGAGCAGCATGGAATGCCTTCAAAGGCATCGAAGAAATAGCTAAAAGGACAAAGAATCTCTGGCCCCTCGCACATCTCTTCGACTCCACCGTTCTCCCTGCATTAACATACGCCTCAGAGACCTGGGCCCTAGGGAAATCAGGATGAGAATGCTATTTGGGTCTCCCAGAGAGGAATCGAAAGAGCTATGCTTGGAATATCACACCTCACTCAAGTGAGAGAAGGAATCCGGAGTTCTGACCTCCGTGCGCTATTCCAGATTCAGGGACGCTGTCTTGTTTGCCAAGGCATTGAAAAATCAGATGGGCTGAATATGTAATGCGATTTGGAGACAACCGCTGGACTAGAGCTATTATTGACTGGATTCCACGGGATGTCAAAAGATCACGTGGTCTGACCTACAGGATGGTCAGACTTCCTTGTCAAGACCCTGAAGGAACGGTTTGAGGCTCTTCATATTCCTGAATCAACCAGATGCCATTGGGCTACATTGGCACATGATAGGGTCCAATGGAAATGTTACTGGCGCCTGCTCGAGCAAATCGATGAATAACGGGATTCAAGTGATCAAGTGACTGTCAATGCATTTTATATATGGGATTGCCTAAAAATTTTCCCCAGAAGAAAGGGGTGTGAGTGGAAAGAAGTTTAGGATCCCTGGCTTAGAGTTTCTTGAAGTGGGTGATTTCATTCCCCGCTTAGGGTAAGGTGCTCTCGGGCTGTGCAGGGGCTTGGGGTAGCCTGAGGTGCAACTGGGCAACGCTTTTCATGTGTTCTCTTGAGGAAGGTAGAACTTCAGTGGGTCCTGAGTCAGTTTCTTTTTTCTGAAAAGGAATCATCGGGACTAAAAAGCTTGGAGACTCAACTCTGCTTTATTTCGTAGTGGGGCGCTGCTTTTTTACTTTATTATTGGGGACTCTGCTTTGGACCATTTCCTGGAGATGTGCCTGTCGGGCCTGGCCCGTGAGGAGTCAGTAGTCCCCGTTGATTGCGCAGGGGAGTCCGGTGATGCCGGGCTGTCTCCAGCGCACACCCAGATCCTTCTGGGAACTTAGAAGGCCGGGAAAGCCTCCCTTACACCCTTGAGGCCACAGCCTGCTCTTCTAGGGTGGAGCTCCGCCCCTATGTCACCTTAGGGCCCAACTGTCGCTTTTTTGAGTTTAGGGTCTCCAATAGGAGCCAGCGCACATGTGCCCTGGCCCAGTTCCTGGCTATGATTCCCAAGAGACCCTCTTACCTCCCGAATTTCCTTGCTCTTCCTTATCCAGTGGGCTTGCCAGGGGTGGTCAGACTCAACCTTTCTGAGTGAGGGCTATGAAAATAATATAAGCAAAACCTGGGCAATTGTGATCATTGAGGGTCGTGTGGGTCAGCTTCTGCTGCTTTAACTATCTCTCAGGAGTGACTTCCAACAACTAAAATGGCGTTTGACTCTGCTCGATTGGGGGCTGCAAACTCAAAAGTGAGGGCCCCTGTGGAAAGGGGGCCCAGCTGGCGTCATTTTCCAGGGTTTTCAGGGGAGGCTCTCCATGGCTTTACCTCTGAGCACAAGTTCCTTTGAGTGTGTTGCTCTTGTGTAAACTCGTCTTCTTGAATTAGTGTCCAGTCTCTGTCCAAAGTTGACTTGAATTACCTCCTTATGGGTCCTGTCTCCAGATATTACCCCACTGGGACAGGGTTTCACTCCTGCATTGGGACTGAGGCCGTATCTCAGTGCCATACTATATAATCACCTTCCAAGGCCACAGACGCATTTGTTCGTGCTTTGGGATGATGATAGACCTCCACCATCCCAGCTTCCTGTGTGCACACGGCAAACATACAGCAGGTGGTACAGGAATCAGTTCTAGAAAACGGCCCTCAGAGGGAGGGGCACCACTTGTGGTATCGACTTCACCACACAAATCAGGGAACTTGATCTGAAATTCGTCTGAGAGACATCCTGATTCAGATGAAATGCTCACAAATAACCATGAATGCACCGTTCATCATGCCGTTGTGAGTGGAACCCAAGTGGAAGCTGCATTGTGATCAGACACGTAGCCTCTATGTGGGAGACCACCAGCTTCAGCCCGACAAGCGAGGACATTGAGGAATTCCTTGCAGGGAATGAATAAAAATTCAAGTGAAATGCATTGATGGTTTAATTAAGCAAGTGGCTTTAGACGCAAATGTGAGGGAAACACTTCCTGCTGGGTGGAGAAAAGAAAGGAATGATTCCTAAGCATCATGTTCATTTTATGACATGATGCTTAGGAATGGAACCAGGAACTGTATTAGCGTATCTCTATTTCTTGTGTTCTCTGGATTACCTTGATTCAACATGCATATTTCATCAGAAGCTCCTGTTCTCTTCCAGTTGGGCACCTATCAAGGATAGAGGATTTATTTTACAAGCACTCCCATAAGAAGGTTCTTTATTTTGGAGTGTGGGGCACACTCAGTGATGCTCAGGGTTTACTTCTGGCTCTGTACTCTGGAATTATTCCTGGGGATACATGGAGGCCATATGGGAGGCTGGGGATCAAAAATCAGTCGGTAGTGTGCAAGGTAAATGCTCTCCCTGATATATCAGCTCCCCATGAAAGGTTTTAAGGTTTCCTTTTGTTGAGGTTAAATCTGCTTCCTAAAAAACGCCAGAGACACAGCAATAACACGTAAGAGCTGCTCAAGTCTGCCGCTCTCTAGAACGCATGTCACTCATAAAGGACTTCATCTGTTGTCTTGTAGGAAATGGGTGGGTTTTGTAATTGGTGAAAAACTGTAGTGGAAGCGATGTTCCAGAATTTTTCGAGACAGGCCATAAATTAACTTTCCTGTTTCCCTGTGATTGGGGCTAAAGGCAGCCAGTGTTCTTTGTAACCCCATCACAGAGAGGACACCTACATTGCCTGAAAGGGCTCAGGCACATACTCTGGGCACTGCAGTGAAGTGGCCGGCAGCAAGCATCCGCTACTCCACATCAAGGAAAGACCTTGGATGATCCCGGCTTCTGCTTTGCAGCCAGCCCTGCTGATGAGGAGTGGAGCAGAGATGAGCACTCTTTCCTGAACTCTGCCCTGCTTGTGTACATGTGGGAAAAGACCCTGTTAAGATGTGGCCTGGTGCCACTGAGCTTTGGGGAGACCCGTGCGGAAGTAGGAGCCTTGGTTATGTAGGGTGACCATTCACGGGCATGGAGTGGGAAGCATTAAGAGGGATGGTGGATTTGGACAAGAGACTGAAGGAAAGGTGGACTGTGTCACGTAAGGCTCGGATGACAGAGCCTGGAGAGAAAGCAGGCGCAACGTGTTCGGGAACCCAAGTATCTTTGGGATTCTAGTTCTTGTCCCTTCATCAAGATTTTCTTTTCTTACCCTAAACTACCCACTGTCCTAGTAGGGGCAGAAAGTGAAGATATAAATTATAGTATAGCAGGTGATTATCCTTTCCATTAGAGCAGATAATTGGAGATTGGCTGCATGAGCGAACACATTCTGTTCCCGTGGTGTAGCAGGACGGGGTGGGCCCCTGAGATGTGATTCTTTGCCTTCGTGTCTACGCAGGGACTTCTAGCTCCAAGTCCTGTTTTGTGTTTTCATTGCTTATTTATGTAAGTTTTCATATTCAGAAAAAAGCAATCCGGGTCCAGAAGGCAAATGGGAAATGTTAATTGAATCATTTTGAACTTATTTTCCAAATGGTTCTACAATTTCCTGTTGTATGTCTTCCCTGGTGTTGGTTCTCTAAGTAGCAACGGTAGAGTAAGCATGTGTTGCTCGCTTGCGTTTTGTTGGCGTTTGGGAAGAAGGAACTACCGCTGCCTGCTGACACATTAATAATTTGTTACAAGCCTCCAAATGGGAATATGCTTAGACAGGCCTTCTGATGACTGTACAATGGCAGAATGATTTACAAATATAATTCATCATTCAATATTCCATTTACTGATAGTGAGGCATATTACCACATTTTACGGAAATTAAAATTCTTCCCAAGTTTTAAGTGGTTATCAGTTGTCTTGGCAGTGTTCAAGTGAGAAAATATACTTGGGGAATATTTTTTACATATTAAATGGAATAATTGATTTCCTGCTTCTAACTATTCCATGCATATTTGCCAATTTCATCTCCCCATTTCCAACTAAGTTATCTCTGTACAAAACTATAATTATATTATGCCACTTGATTATAAAGTGAAAATAAACAGAAATTCAACAAAACATGACTCTGTCACAGAAAGTTTTTCTGAGTTCTGCTTTCATGTCTGAACTCTATTCTGCCACAGCCTTCTCTTCCTGTCTACTGAGAGTTGTTGGAAATCCTTCACTGCTCGGCACGCACAAACTATCTCGGGTATCTGTCGTTCTCTCCAGACTGATTCCTCTCTTGGAAGTGCTTTCTCTCCCTTATTTATCGTATCTGCTGACGTGGCTGGATGACCTGTAAGACCTGTTTCTGCATCCCAACAATGCACGGTATGTACATTTCTTTATACTTGTATTTTGAGCATAAAGTTATTTTGTGCATGTTTATTAAAGCACAAGTTACAGTGAAGACTGATAATTCCATCAAGTCTAATTCTTTACATATCTAATACCCCATTCAGTACATAGGTTAAGGTAAATGACAGAAGAATGGGTGGAGAGTGGATAGATAGTTGGGTGGGCGGATCAATGATTCAATAGCAGGTGAATGCTAAGGTACTGATGATCACAGCTATGGTTTATAAAGCACACGGTGCACACCTGAGGAATGACTCAGGTCCCCCTTTTAAATATAGAACGTGAAAATAGTCTTTGATGCTGTTTCCATCAGCCCTAACCTTTATTTAAGAATGAACTCTTTTTCACATTTCATTGCACATTAGTTGTACTTCTTACAGAATTTCATGGAGAAAATAAATTATACATTATGCATCTTATGTAAGAATGCATAAATTATATCTCTCTGTCTCAAAGACGATCTTTCCTGTTCTTTTCCCAAGAAGTTTTGTCATGACAGACTTACATTTAGATCTGTACTATGTCTGGGACTAACTTGGGCTTGTGGTGTGAAATAGGATTGTTTTAGCACCGTTTGTTGAAAGAATTTTTTTGCTGTTAGTTTGCTTTAGAATTTTGGTTGGTGAGAAAATCAAATGACCATATATAGGCACACAATTCTGTTTGATCTTTTTTTCCCATTGGTTTATCAGCACTTTTTTTCTTTTTTTTTTTTAATATTTTATTACACCACCATGTGATATACAATTACAAAGATGTTCATGTTTGGGTTTCCGTCATACAGTGTTCCAGCACCCATCCCTCCACCAGTGCCCATTTCCCACCACCAATGTCCCCACTTCCCTCCCCCTCCCCTAGCCTGCCTCTATGGCAAGTTCATTATCTCTTCTCTCTCTCTCTCTTTCTCTCTTCTCTTACACATTGTGGATTGCAATACATACATTCAGAGATCATCATGTATATCTTTTTTCCTATATTCAATGCTCAGTTCTAGGCTGGTATTATCACTTTTGACAAATATTAGCACACTGTTCCCTTCTCTGTCTTACCTAACCACTGATTCCCACATGTTTGTGGTAGATTCCACCTTTTTTTTTAATTGAAAGATGCTCATGTAGAGCTCTGGTTCTACAGTGCTCCAACACGCACCCTCTGCCCAAACCCATCTCCCATCACCAACGTCCCCACCTCCCTCCCCTCCCGCACCTCAACCACTTGGCGGGTTCTGCATATCATCTCTCTCCTCTTTATATCTCCCTCCAACAAACCCTCCTGCTCTTCGTGGAATGCAGTGCACCAAAAGACATCACTGTTTCACTATTTTAGTGGACCGCGCGGCGCGAGACCTGGGCTCGAACTGGCTTTGCTCTGTTGATCTGGTCATGAGGCAGTTCCCGCAGCATCCGGACAGCAAAAATGGTGGCTAGTGTGATGGGCGAGTCTCATCCGGCTGCTTCCGGGACCCCCCAGAGGCGACGGGCCCACTCCCAAAACCCATCTGCCCTCCTTGGGGTTCCATGGTCAGCTAGGCCCGGCGCGAGCCGAGCGCCAGCCTCCCCAGCCGTCCGTGAGGCCCTGTATGCTGGCCCGTGGGCAGCTCCTGGCAGGGCCACCAGGCTCCACAAGATGGAGGGGGAAGGGACGACCACGCCTCCATCTGACGACTTCCCAGTGATTCCCGCCTCTTGGAGCCGCCTACCTGGACTCGAACTGGCTTTGCTCTGTTGATCTGGTCGTGAGGCAGTTTCGCAGCGTCCGGACAGCAAAAATGGTGGTTAGTGTGATGGGCGAAGTCTCATCCGGCTGCTTCCGGGACCCCCAGAGGCGACGGGCCCACTCCCCAAAACCCATCTGCCCTCCTCGGGGTTCCATGGTCAGCTAGGCCCGGCACGAGCCGAGCGCCAGCCTCCCCAGCCGTCCGTGAGGCCCTGTATGCTGGCCCGTGGGCAGCTCCTGGCAGGGCCACCAGGCTTGACAAGCTATCAGCACTTTTTTTTCAAGATAATCCAGTGTTATCTTGATTATCTACTTTATAGTAAACCTTGAACTCAGTATTATACATTTACTAACTTCATTATTTTACATTTCTTTAAATATTCCATCTCATCGACTCCATATGAATTTTAGAATCAATTTCTCCTAAAAGAGACTTACTAGGATTATAATTAGTATTTCTCTAACATATTTGAGATCTTTAACCCATTATATTGGTGTATAAACTCATTTATTTAAATCTTTCATTTATTTTCATAAACATAATTTTGATGTCGAGGAGAGGTCTTATTTTGTTAATTTTGTTTCATAATTTCATTTATCTGTGTTTGGGCACTACTATATAAAAATAAAATGAACTTTACATATTGACTCTGGATCCAGTGTCAAATTTATAAATTTATTCTGATTATAGCAGTGATTTTGATGAGTCCATACAAATCATTGCTTCTTTAATTCACATTCCATTTTCCCTCAACTTAGTTCATCAGCTAAGACACCCAGCACAATGAAGATACTGTGGGGAAAGAATTTAATATTCAGGGGCCGGAGGCGATAGCCCAGCGGGTAGGGCGTTTGCCTTGCACTCGGCTGGCCTGTGCCAGCCCAGGTTTGATCCCTGGCGTTCCCATATGGTTCCCCGAGCACCGCCAGGAGTGATTCCTGAGTGCAGAGCCAGGAGTAACCCCTGAGCATTGCTGGGTGTGACCCAAAAAGCAAAAAAAAAAAAGAATTTAATATTCAGCCATAAAATACAAGGTGCACAGTGGATGATTTTTCTCCTCTTCCCATACCTTACTCTGCTCTTCTCTCCCTGTACCCTTCTACTATTTAAAATATATATATATACATATATATACAGATATGTGTATATATATATATATATATATATATATATATATATATATATATATATATATACATATATATACTTTTCAGGACCTATGTCCAAAAATCTTGACAGGGACCTGCACATAAATTTAAAAACTTGCAAGTTTTTTTTTTAGCCCCATGATCATATTTTATTTTTTTTAATTGAATCACCATGAGATATGCAGTTACACTGTTCATTATTGGGTTTCAGTCATATAATGTTCCAACACCCCAGTCCCTTCACCAGAGCACTTTTCCCACCACCAATGTCCAGTTCCCTCCCGTCAATCATCAATCCCCACTCTGCTGCCAGCCTGTATAGTGAGCCTTCTCTCTCACTCTCTCTCTCTCATTCTCTCTCACTTTCTCTCACTCTCTCTCCTCTCTCCTTCTGGATATTAATACAGGTACACTGAAAGGTTATCATCAATAAAGTTTATCTCTTTACCTACTTTCAGCAACTAGTTCTTGTCCAGAGTGATCACGCGCTCAACTATCATTATCACAGTGGTCTCTTCTGTGTCCTAATCACTCTCCCCACCCCTCCTGTGGCAAGCTTCCAATAGTGAACTAGTCCTCATAACCCTTGTTTTACTATTCTTGGGTATTCTACATTATAGGAAAAATCTATTTTTTTTCATATCCCACTAATGAGTGTAATCATTCTATGTCTGTCCCTCTCCTGACTCATTTCACTGAGCATGATACTCTCCATGTCCGTCCACTAATGAGAACATTTCATGATTTCATTTGTCCTAGTGGTCATTTAGTATTCCATTCTGTAGATGAACCATAGTGTTCATGCTTTTAATATAATAATATAGATCTTGCATTTTGAAAATTCAAAAGTAATAATTTGTTTTAAGTATTTTATTATACCACCGTGAGATATACAAATAAAAAGATATACAATTAAAAAGTTCATGTTTGGGTTTTGGTCATACAGTGTTTCAGCACCCGTCCCTCCACCAGTGCCCATCTCCCACCACCCACATCCCCGGTTCCCTCCCCTTCCCCAGCCCTGCTCCATGGCAGGTTCTTTATTTCTTTCCCTTTCTCTCTCTTTCTCTTTTCCTTCCCTTCCAGACTATGGATTACAGAACATACATTAAAAGGTTGTCATGTGTATCCTTTTGCCTCTATTTAATGCTCAGTTCTAGGTTGGCATTAGTACCCTCGACTATAATAATTAAAATATTATTAGAACTTATAATTTAAAGACTACAACTTGGAATTTTGAAGTGGCAGAGGAAATAGTCAGGAATGAAGGTGGGGTTGTTATGATAACATATCTGTGTGTGTCTGGTTTTGGTGGTACTGGGGATTGTTCTAGGGCCTCGCACATACCAAGCACGTGCTCGCCTTTTGGACTGTCTCCTTGGCTTAAGACAGGCTTCTCGAGAGAAGCATGCATAGCAAGCAGAGCTCTACAAATGATTCTTTTAAAAGAATGTATTTCAGGATTGCTACAATCAGGATCTCCTGCTTCGAGCTCTGCTCATGTTGGTTTTAGATTCAACTATATATTTACAATTTGGGTCATTCTAAAATACCAGATTTCAATAAATAAAATTACAGTTTGTGACCATAACATTTTTTCATCAAATGCTGGCAATTTTATATGCTCAGCTAATAGATACAATTTTTGCCTTATGTTTCTTTCAGTGTGTGGTTACTGTTCTACTCACAGTCAACTTTTTTTAAAGAATAAAGGCTTTATTATATAATAAATAATAAATATATAATAAAAATATATATAAATATATAATAAAAGCTTTATTATATATTCCTTTGAATTTTGTGTAAGAGAGATACTTCCTTCTTAGATTTACATCGAGGTGACTACTTATTTTTAGGAATGGCATGATAATTTGATTTTTCTTGCACATCAAATGTTTTTCTTTCCGTATCAGAATATATGTACACATATACATACACAGTTGGAAAGAAATCTCTTATTAAAATGAATTAGCTATGCTTTTTTACTAAGAGACATGGTACATTTCTAGTAAGTATGTCTTGATTTAAAAAAGTTCCACTGATGACATAGTAACTTCTGAGCAGACGTTTTCCTATAATTATAATTTTTGTATACTGAAGATACAAAGCTTTATACTGAAGATACATGTGTAATTCGAAAACTGCAGTTTTCAGTAAATACTGTCAGAAGGAAAGGGCTGGTCTCTATTTTGAATGGGGTATTTTGGGGTTTCATATTGTGATTCTTATCCCAGCATGAGACCTGCTCGGTCAGAGTTCTGATATCCAAGTGGGTCTTGGAATTGGGAACTGACCTCTCTTTGCCATGTCTGTGGTGCAAGAAGAATCATAGAGGGAAAAGTTGGGGTCACATAAGCCTGAACCCTACACTTGCCAAAATGGAATCAGCAATAATAGGAGAGAAATAATAGTCTCTCAGAAATAATAGACTAGAATAACTGGAAAAGTAGAACTAATAAAATCACTGGAGAGGAGACTCTGGAATGGTCATGAAAGAAGGTTGTTTCTTGAGTCAGGACATGTTGGCTCTAGGGAAAGACTATTTTGCTGCTGGTGTACATTTTTGATGAATTCATATATGCAGGTGGAGAAGGGAAATGGAAAGAATGGAGCCAAAACCAAAAACAAAACAAAAAATGAGTCCCAGAACTATAGGGAGATTTTTAGGAAGGCAAAGGGTCAGGATGCCATAATGCCTGTGGAAATACTCTTTGACTGAGAGCAGGATTTTTACTAATGTAGAAGACAGACCAGAGGCACATCTGCTTGGGGGATAAGACAGATGTTAAATGATGCCCCCACCCCGTCCTCATTGTGTCTTTATCTTCTTTGCCCAGAAATCTGATCTTCCCCTGAAAGTATCAAGCATCATTAGGAGGAAAACTAAAGACATATTATCACAACACTGAAAGGAGTCAGGACTTGGCAATTTTTTTTTTCTGTAAAGACTTAGAAGCTTTCAATGTTTTTAGCTGTAGGCACCGTCTGGTCTCTGTGACAGCGATTCAATTCTGGTGATAAGTAATGAGCAGCCCCGGACAGCATATAAATGATTAACTGTGTCCATGCCCTGCAAGGACTTGACTTGTGGACCCTGAGCACCCACGTTCTATGTTATTCTACTTGCAGTTTTCCAGTTATTTATAGGTGCCTTAAAAGCATGCTGCAGTTGAGCCCTACTGAAATATTTGTTGGACTAGGGATTGCATCTATACCCAAATTGCCAGTCTTCATTTAGACGTCCCCTGGTCCCTTCACGAATGGTGGTGATGTTTAGTCCTGATAAGGAAAGATTGCTGATGACCTGAATGGTTGGATCAGAACCTAGGAACTGCTTCATCAGTTCAGAACTGGCGACTGTCTGAGTGAAGGATGCAATTCTGAGATGGAAATGTTTGCTAATTTTCTGAAAGATGGTCCGTTGTCACTTCTAGGAGACGTGACATGCTTGCAGTCAATCACCAAGAGATTTGCTGCATGTTGTTTAGTAGTCAGGGAAGCTAAGAATGGACTGTCCCTCAGTATAAGTTAACACCAATAAATGCCAAATCTAAGAAAATTGGTAGATACAAATTTTGAAATATGATAATTGACATTGCAGGGAAAACTGGCAACAACTCTTTTCAGTGTATACTATTGGGCAAAAGCAAGCAATAGACTATATAACAGATCAGTTAAGAGGATTCTGATGAAGCTATAATGACCAATGAATATTCACTGATGAATCAATCTTAGGATGATTGTATAAGTTAATTCCATTATCTCTGTTGCCAATATTAACTTTATGCCTGAAAGTTGATTTCCAATTTACCTTTGTCCGTACATCCATTTGAATACTACAGCCATGATCTGCAGTGTTTCCAAAGAGTCACATTTAGGGTTTCTGAAATCCCTTTGACAGGTACCTCAGGTAATTAATGATAGCCCCAAACCCCAAAGGCAACATGGATTAGGGCTAAGAATGCAGGTTTGATTGGGTTACGACAGAATCCTTTATTAACAACTGTAGATAGCGGATGCTTGCTGTATTGTTTTCTTTTGTGTATGTTATATTTAAAAAATATTTTGGCAATCACACAAACTCACAAAAGTCAATGATTTGACATTTCTGTGTCTCCCTAGTTTTCCAACTCCTATGTTATAATCTAGAACATCATGAAGTCAAGGAAGATACGGGTTTATTTGCACTTTCCAGATTGTTGTTATCAAGATAACCCGCAAGCCTTTTGATGATCACTTTGTCTAGGGAGACTGATTTGGGACAGCTTGTCTAGATGAAATAGTTATCACTCATTAGGTTGTTTACAATGGGACACCTGTATCTATGTACTCTTTTTTCTGTCTTTTTGGGTCACATCCAGCTGTGCTCACTTCTTGTTCCTGGCTCTTTATTCAGGAATCACTCCTGGTGGTACTTAGGGACCACATGGGATGTTGGGGACTGAACCCGGGTTGACCACTTGCAAGGCAAACACCTTCCCCACTGTACTATCACTCTGCTCTTGTACTCTTAAGTATTCAGATAATGGCATATTTTGATTCACTTGCACATTAAATGTAGCAGGTCATCAGTGCGGGTGGCAACAGGGCTTGGCAAACAACGGCAAACAGACCAGGCTGAGGGTATCAGGAGCCTTAGGATCTAGTAATGAACCTCCTAGGAATTACTTTGCAACAAGATACAAATTAGTAACCTCTATGGCCAAAGGGCTTCCCTTTCTTTATTTTTAACAGAAATGTCTGTGGCATTGGGCTTTAGATAGAGGTATGGCTTTGCACTCATATGAATATCATGTTTTTACCGTGGAGTCTTTATGAGATGTTAAGGAATCCATCTGTCATCCATCAGCCATCATCCTCCATTGTTGTCCGCTGACCCACCTACTTTCCTTGCAGCCAGCAGGAAGACGAAGGTCGTGGGACAGGAGGGGGGGGGGAAGCAAGGCCCCAAAGGGCCCTGACTGAGAGACCCCCTGACTGCGGAGGGGGCTGCCATTAGTTCCTATATGAACTTGTTCACGGTTTCCAAATTTGAGGCCTAAGTATTTCCTGACTAACGTGTGCTTTTACATTTACCCTCATGTCCTCCTTTTATCAAACACTACATGGGGAATCCCTACAATTTGTCAGCATTTCTGTTAGTTTATTTTGGGGCCAAGCCCAGCCATGCTCAGGGTTACTCCTGGCTCTGCAGCCAGTCCGGGATTAAACCCAGAGTGATTGTGTGCAAGGCAAACACCCGACTCTACCTGCTGTACTATCGCTCTGGCCCGAGGTTGTCGGCATTTTGGTACTATTATTATTGTACTGACTGCTCTACTTGCTAGGTACATAGAGGGAGTTTTGCAAAAAATGTGTCCTTCTGAATCTTCCCTCGTAGCAGCCATAATAAATCCTGCAGGCTGGTATCTTGAAAGTTGTTGTAATCAATGTTCTATGAAAATCTCTAATGCAGAATTCCTCCTCCCCAAAGATGTTAAGGTCAATCAATATATCTCGGGGAGGAGGGTAATTCTGTTATCTTACAATGATAAATTGGGACATTCATTTCCCACTCGGAGTTCAAACTAACCTTCTGTCTAATATTCATTATAGCTGCAATTCAACATGGCAGCCGTTCATTAATTTCCGCTCAACAGGGTGGTAGCTCCCTGTCTGGAGGCGCTGCTGACCAGTCCCAAGAAAGCCCACTCCTGTCCTGCTGTTTCCCTCTCCCACCTTCTCTGAGCACTTCCTTTCTCCTTGTTTTCCTCTTGACCTTGCCTCTTGTACATAGCTTCTTCCGGTCCTTGTTCTTTTTGTGTTCCTGTGTCTTTGCATTCCCTGAGTGGCTTTGTGGCATTTATCATTGTGGCATGCTTCTGGAATAAGGGCATATGCTGTGGCTGCCTGCCCAGATGCGTGCAGATGTTTGTGTCGAACAGACAGGGAGACACACACTTAGCAATATTTGGAATTAGGCTGCTGCGTGGGGTTTTGGCTCTTGCTCCGAGACCCAGAAAGTGGGCTGTATGGCAGGCTGCTGGGGGGCCGTCTCTCTCCCCTGCTGGTCTCGTTCTCCTTCAGCGTGTGCCGGGGGTATAGGACGTGTCTGTCTTTAGCTTCATGCAGGCTCCCACCTGAGACTGTTAGGGGAGGACAGTCCTAGTGTAACTCTCCATTTTCTCCTGCTAAAGCCCTTTCCCAAATAAAATACTGTTAAATCGTTCACGGATAATGAAGCCAATATGCTGATCCCGGGAGAGGCAACCACCAAGTGGAGGGCTGGAAGTGACCGCTCACATGTCCAGTGGGGAAATCATTCACGCACATCCTTAACGCTTCCACAAAATAAAGGGTTCCCTTGGCGATTTCTGGGAATCTCGTAACTCTTCTGAGTTGTAAACCTTTTCACTTTGCCTGCTCTGGATTCCAGCACTTCCCTGAGACCAAAACTCAGACCTCAGAGTTCAGGTTTTACGGAGGAGGCCAGGATAAACTCTATTGCACAAGAGTCAGTGTGGGCAAACCGGACTCTTCATCAGTTCTATTTATTGACTGCTTGGAATTTCTTCCTAAGAAAGAAGTTACTCTTTGGAAGAAGCCTGCATGGCTCTGAAGAGCATCTTTTACAATTTCAGCACGCAGTAGAAAGATTTACAATGTATTTTCTTTCTGACTCCTTCCAGCTGCCTGGAGCAAACATTCATCTTCTGCTTCCTTTAATAGGATCTGACTTGTGGCATCACGCTCTGAAAGGCTGCAGTTTAATGGCTGGGCTTGCTCCCTAGCACACACATGCACACACAGACAAATATATACACACATATGTATGTATATATGTAAATATACACATAGGTATATGAACATATACACATATGTATATGTATTATATGTATCTATACATATATGAAGAAGAGACACCCCCAGATTTTCTTCTTAAGCCTGTTGATCATTTCCAAGTGTTTAAGCAGTAAATGCTTTGGGCTCTCTCTCTCCTAGAGCCATTGGTTATGCCAGGGTAGCATCATGGCCGGCTGGAAGGGCCCAAAATGAACCCTTCCCACAACGCACATTCCAGGTTTGGCTTGTAGAAAGCATTGGCTCTTCCAGTTGAGTGTAGCTCAGGGATGCCAACACCATTTATCTTCATCAAGCCTCGGAACCAATGAGATGGACGGAGCACGGAATCACGCATTTTCTGGGCTGGAGAGAGCCTTGATGCTGAGGTTCTGGCGAGGTGGTTTCAGGATGCTCAAAGGCTCTTTGTCTCCAGGTTTGACCTTGAATGAGAGAAGAGCATAAAGCTGTGCTCTCTGGACCAGAGCAGCTTAATATGGACTCTCCAGGGCTAAGTACAGGCTGCTGACCCTTGGAGCAGGAGCAAGAATTATCTGGAGAATGTCTGGCAATCAGGAAGTGGGAGTGTCTCCATGTTTTGTAAGTGGGATGATTGTAAGTGGGATAACTCCTGGAAAGATGGGCTCATGGTTCACCTGGTTTCGGAGAATTCACGCTGGCTGCTGACGAGCCTTTTTCCTATGCAGCCCTTCCTGTGCCTTAACTTGATCTAGGATTTTCGACATGTTTTTCCCTTTCGATTTCAAAAAAGACAAAGGTCAAATCCAAAGAAGTTTCAGCCGCTCCCTCAGAGTGAGCATCTATTAGCTGGGTTGGGGCTTTGGCAACCTCAAGAGAAAGATCCAGAGAAACTTACTTTAGATGCCAAAGCCGGGAAGTCTGAGCGTCTGAGAGTCACTTCGCTTTCAGCCCGAGGCTGAGTCCACAGTGTCTGTGCTGCCATAGAGCTTCCTTTGGTGGGATTGCTTCCTTTCGGGACCACGTGTCCTGCAGTTCTCAGTCTCTCTCCCAGTGACGGTCAGTTCACGAATGGCCGAGGAGAAGTCCTCGTAGCACTCTCCTTTAGAACTTGCAAGATCCTTTCTCAGTCTGTCAGCTGCTGTAGCTCTGCCTGACGAGTGGGTTGGCCAAGGTTCATGCTGGGCCTCTCAAGCCAGCGAGGTGTAGAACGAGAGAGAGGAGAGATTCCAAACAAGAACATGTTGTCTTGCTGGAAGACGGGAGGCCAATGATAAAGGTTAGTGCTTATGCGGGACTGATTTGGTGTGACTAATTTGGTGTGGGCTAATTTGGTATGGGCTGATTTGGTGTGGGCTAATTTGCTTTTCCCCATGTCCACTGACTGTTGTCCTGGCTCCCCAATCCCCCAAATATGAAGATTTGATGTAGCAGTTGAGTTAAAAGGAGATCGTTAGGGTGGACCCTGACTGTTCTGATTAGAGGCTTAGAAGAGCAAATTTCACAGATACCAGGAGGAGAGATGGATATAGGGATGAGGGGAAGGGTGCTTACCTGTGAGCAAAGGAGTCTCTGAAAATGAAGTTTGCTAACACCTTGATCTTGAACTTCTAGCCTCCAGGACTGTGAAAAAAACAATCTGTTCTTGTTTAAGCCACCCAGTCTGAGACACTATTTCAGACAATCTGAGCTGTCTAATCTGCTGTCTCCTTTTCTTGGTTTTGGTCACTTCTGTTACTGTCCAGTTGAATCTCTCGAACATTTGTGGCCATGGTGCCTCTAATCTCTTTATGGAATTGTGGTTATCGTGTGATTTCTTTGAAGCCAGTGTCTAAAATTAATAACTGAATTCCATTTCCCCCTAAGGTCAGATGATTAGGATCCATATTAAAAGGGAGAAATTATAATTTGAGTTGTAGGTTTTGTTCTTGACTATGTCAGTACAGAGATTGGAAGAAATATGTTCCCTAGTGTGGTTTTGGAGAAAATTTTATTTTATATTTTGGGCCACACCCATGATGGTCAGGGGTTAGTCCTGGCTCTGATAGTCCTGGCAGTGCTCAGGGCCTATGTGGGATGCTGAGCGCAGGCACACACACTGTGCCCACCAGGCACACGCCCTGCCCACTGTACTGTCGCTGCAGCTGCTTGTTTTAGTGTTGTGTGTCTTGAGTTGTGTGTCCATGGTAGCAGTTATTTCTGCTATTTGTCTTTGACTGAACCTTGGTACTGATTTCTGTTGGGTCCAGAGCATCGTTCCCAGAATCATGAGTACTGAGAATCTTAAGTACGACAAAATTATAAGTCTACAGTGTCCAGTTGACGGATACTATGAGAAGTGTTACATGGCCGAACTTCAGACTGCGGGCTGGGGGCAGGATTATAGCTCTAGGTAATGGTCCTTTGTTGGAAGAAGATCTGTGTTACTTCATGCACAAATTCAGTGGGTGCCATCATTAAACTATTGAGTTTAAAATTAAAACATGGGTTGTTAAATATTATTTTGGCTCTAAAATTGTAATTCCCATGCTGTATGTTGTGTTTTAGTTAGTAATAAAAGAATTAAATGAGTTGTAACAAAAAGAGAAAATAACTCCTGAGGGTACTTTTTAATCTCCAACTTACTCCTTTTTTGTATCGACAGAAATTTTTTCAAGAGCCATTGAAAAGAATATATATGTTGTATATATTTCTCAGTACACATTGCTAGTCTCAGTGTATGATACAGATGTTGATTCTGCATTGCATATTTAATATTTGGTATCGACATATATATTAAACTGAAAAAACTTGATTTTCTTGACCAAGTTGTGTGGTGCTAGTTGTGATGTCATAATATCAACACAAGAGTCCCTTGTCCGGCTGTGGTAACTATATTTAACTAATTTCCATTGATTAAAAATCTATTAGGACAGTCTCATTTTTAAAAGCTTTTCTTAAGTATCGTTTCAATATCCTTGCTAGCACTTTTATTTCTACTTGTGCCACTGTTTCTGAACATCAGATTCCTTACAATGATGTTATTAAAAGGAAAAAACCCTATGAAATGTAGATTTTGGTTTTCCTCACTTTGGAAAAATATTGAATGAGGTAAGTGCTTTATCTATGTCTTCTAGCCAGCCAGCTGGATGAGTTAGGGAACACTTTCGCATTTGGCAGAGGTGCCAAGGATTTGGATGGGGTCTTGTCCTGTCTGAGGCCTTGAAGAGGGAGTTGCCAGCAGGTTTGGCCAGGGCGCTGTCTGGGGGGCTCACAGTAACCACGAGGAGCCAAGCCCCGCCTGTCTTGGTGTTCCTCCCCTTTATCTGCGCTCAGTTCCATCGGCTCTTCCTGTCACCTCAGGATTCCTGTGCTATTCTTTTATTTCAGTCTGCTGCCATTTTAAATCTCAAATGTACAATTTGAACCTAGAAATTATATTACAAATAGAAACATCCAAAGAAGGGGAACTCTTGAAATAGCCTCTGATGAAAAGGAAACACTGTTATGAAATACTAATCTGTGACTTGGAAAACTCTTACTGGTTAAAGCCTTTTCTTTTCCTTTTTATTAATTTTTAAAATTCTGGTTTTTGGGCCTGAGTGGTGGTTTTCTAGGCAGATTTTCAAGCTGTGTATAACAGATGATTATCATGCAATCTAGATTCCTTTAAAAGTCTTTTTTTCTTGACTAATTGCTCTTATTAGATCTAAAACTATGCTGAGGTAGCGATAAGAGTAGCCACTGTTGTCTTTTTTACAGATCTTATGGGAAAGCTTTTTTATTTTTTTTCTTATCAACTATGAAGGTAGTTTTGGAGTTTTCGTATATGACTTTTATTACATAACTATGTCCCTTCTATTCACAATTATTGAATGTATTTTTTAAAAAAAATCATAAAGAGATATTGAAAATTGTCAAATGCTTTGTCTGGCATCAGTAATCAGTTGCTAAGATGAGTTTCCTCTCTTTTTGGTGGTTTATTTCATGAACTGCATTTGTTGAACTGAATTTTCATCCCAGGGATGGATCACACTTGATCATGATAAATGACACTGTTGATGTTTTACAGGATTAGATTTGCCAAGATCTTGCAGAGAATTTCTGCATCTGTGTTCATCAGAGCTATCATCTCTAGAGCTCCATCTTCTCTTTCACAGCTCGCCTTGAGATTTTTGTCTTAATTGTTGAACTTTGTTCCATCCCATGGCATGAGAAAAGGGTGACGTGTGTAACATGTGGCTTAGCTGTAAAGGGAGGCAGTGCGCCTTGCTTATGCCAGAATTGTTGGAATGAGGGAGAGTAATTCCTGACATTCTACACTGAGCTGAGAGCTGATGACTAGAATAGTCACTTGGATATCGTCAGCTATCTTGGGTCTTGCCAGCCATCTTGGATCTAGTCAGCCATCTTGGGTCTTGCCAGCCATCTTGGATCTACTCAGCCATCTTGGATCTAGCCAGCCATCTTGGGTCTAGTCAGCCATCTTGGGTCTAGTCAGCCATCTTGGATCACAAATGTCCAAAATGACATAGCTGCCTTGTTGGGGCTTGTTCCCAGTTTCCAAGGAGAGTCCATCTCAGCCAAAACATTCATTTGAGGAAAATAAAAGCACCCCATCATTTACGTGATGGCTGCCTGGGGGCGTTTCTGTTAGGAACTTACCATCTAAACAGTTCAGTGGCCGCCTTCCCTTCGGGCGCCTGTCCTGCTGCATCAAGATCTTGTCATGCTCTTTAATTTCCCACCAAGTGTATTATTGGTTTAACTCATCCAGACACTCAAGACAGGGACAGGAGGAACCTTAAAGTCACAAAAAATGCTTGGCCAGGACGATAGTACAGCAGGGAGGGCATTTGCCTTGCACGTGGCTGACCCACTTTGATCCCGGCATCCCATGTGGTTCCCTGAGCACCACCAGGAGTAATTCCTGAGTTCAGAGCCAGGAGGAACCCCTGAGCAAAGCTGGGTGTGACCCCCCAGGAAAGTCAAAAGAGCCCCCCAACACCTTCCACCCCAAAAAACAAAATAAAACAAATGCTCCATGCTAGTATCTCCAATTCTTCACATCTAGTTTCTTCCCTTGAACTTTGCTCCAGCGAAGGTAGAATGCAAGTTCTGAATCTGAAATCTAGAAGGCAGGATGAGATATCAAAGATATATTTCTCATATCTTTGATTCTGTGAAGGATTGTTTTTGTTGTCGTGCTTGTTTTTATCAGCAGTATGAGGGGAATGTTTTTTAGCTGACACAATAGAAAACACGCCATTTAAAAAGTAAATAAGTAATCGCGTTTTCAGTCCTTACCAGACACACAACAACATCCAGTTTCTGTGATTGGAGCAGCTCTTCCCGGTCTACAATGCTGCTCCTTGTCTGTTCTCCCTCTCAGAAAGTTGTCTGGAATGTGGAATTCATTCCTGGTGTGTGAACAGCGCTATTGTGTTCTATTAAATGTAGGATATCATTAGAGCATGTGTCAGTCATCAGAAAGAATAAACTCCAAGGCTCTGTTCTATGTATACGCGGACTTAATAAATTCTAGACAGCAGATGATGTAGCTGCCAATTCTTCCTTCTGCCTCTTTTCCCTGTTCAACAAAGAGGTCCAGATGGTTCTGGTCATCCAGCTCCCTTGAAGCTTGGCATGAAAACACAGACTTTGCTGATCTTGCCCTGGAACCTTCCTTTGACTCAAAGGATCGTGGTCAGCCAAGCATGGAAGGAGTCCGCTTTGCTTGGGATGGGCCGTTTGGGAGCCCAGAGCCCTGAACGGTTGGAAAGTGATGAGAAGTAGCTCTGAGCACAGTGTGCAGAGCGCTGTCAGCTCCCCTCTTCTCCTCTGCTTTTCATTCTCACGTGCTCGGCCTGTAGTCACCCAGGGCCAGGAGAAAGGGCATGTGTGACTTCATGCTGCTTAGGTAGAGCAAGAGAACAAGAGCAAGTGGGTCCGACCGGGAAGCTGGGTCCAGCCAGCTCCTGGACAGCTCAACCCACAGAAACCAAGGCAAATGCGTTTTGTAGTTCATTAAAAAGCTTTCAGGGGTTAAAAAGGAAAAAATGTCCCTCATTCCGTGTCTGATGGGAGACATAAGCCTGTTTCTTCTCTTTCGGCTTATTCTTTGAGGGTTAACACCAGTGGCTTGTGCTGCCCCAGGGTGTCATGTGGGGGTTGGGAATTTGCTACAATGCCCCCATCCTTATCTGCACTGAGGTCAGAGGGTGCCCAGGCAGAACCAGCCAAGTCCTATGGGGCCACAACTCTTCAGGCACCTCCATTTGGATCTGAGAGTGTTTTCTGATTCTGATGCGTGTCTCTGTCTAACCGAGGCTGCCTGGCATGGGAAGATGCCCAGATAACCTGTTGTCAAGGCTAGAATGGAGCTGAGAAAGGAAAGGGCTGACTTGGTATGAAGGTGGCACAGTCAGGAGGAAGTGGGACGAACCCAGCAGAAAGCAACCACTGGGCACCTCACCTGGACCCTCCTAGAGGTGTTTCCACCTATTGTTCCCTCTCAATACTTGCTCTGTCACATCTGGGGAAGCTGAGGCACACAGTAGCTCAGTAGCTCCCTAAGGTCACATAGGCCTGGGAGGGATGAAATCAGAGCTCCCAGTAATCTTGGGGAGACCAGGTGAAGACCTGTGGAGAGGTGACTCTTCTGTCTGGCGGTGGGGGGTGTGTGTCTGGGTCCCATGAATTTGGCTGGACCAGAATATGTGAAGCACCGGGGCGGGAGGCGATAGCCTAGCGGGTAGGGCATTTGCCTTGCATGCGGCCGGCCTGTGCCGGCCTGGGTTCGATCCCCGGCGTCCCATATGGTCCCCGCGCACCTCCAGGAGTAATTCCTGAGTGCAGAGCCAGGAGCAACCCCTGAGCATTGCCGGGTGTGACCCAAAAAGAAAAAAAAAAAAAAATATGTGAAGCACCTGCAAAGGGACACCGGAAAGGAGGCGGGGGAAGAACAAGTGAGCTCGTGGCAGTCACGGGAAGGTGGCGAGTTACCTGGGTAGCAAGGGATCAGGGCACCAGGCGGGTGGTGTAGGCTCTGGTGTAGGCCCAGACATCTTTGAACTCTGCTTTTCCTGCATCTCCTTGGAGAATTCTTATTTCTTCCCTTGGGGATATTTGTACCAATCCTCCTACCAACCTGCACTTTCTTCTTGAGAGGCCATCAGGCATCACAGCATACTCCCAGAGGTTCTAGTGTACAGCCAACAGCAGCTTTGATACAGCTGAGGCTGGGATAGGAAGGCATGGGCAATGCCAGCTTTCTGGTGTGTGACTGTGTGTTAGCCAGACAGGGCCAGGCTTAGTTAGATCCCCGCGATCTTCTGCAGCTTTTGTTTCCTGCACAATTGGCCACTTTTGTGTACTCACTCTAGTGTACCAGTTGTTTTTCCCTCATGGGGAGTATTCTGTGCCAATTGGCATTCTTGAGAATGAGATTTATGAGGTTCTCAGGATTTGCCCCAGATACAAACCCTGCAGTGGGTTGTGATATTTTACGTTGAACCAGTAGAGTTCCTCAGAGCTGCTTTAGGGCTATGGTGAAAACTATCATATTTTTGAAACAGGTCTAAGTTTATTTGAAGACATTAGAGAGAGTCTAGAGAGTTAGTTCCGAGGTTAAGGCTCTTGCCTTGCATGCAGCCAATCTTGGTTCTATCCCTGGCACCATATATGGTCCCCTGAGCACAGAGGCAGGAGAAAGCTCTGAGTGTCATCAGTGCAAGGAAGTATGTCGAAACAGGTTTGGGACAAAAAACTTGGTGCATTGGAGAGGACCAGGCTAGAAGGTCGGTGGCGAAATGAGCTCACATCCGGAAGGTAGACTTCGGAGGTGGGGCCAAAGACTACTGCCGCCACTTCTTGGCTGGGTGGCTTGTCGGCTTCCTCTCACCTGGGACATGGTGTGGGAAAGTCACGATACCCAAGTCGCATAGCTGTGGAAGAAGTGAGTGAACTTAGATGGGACAAGTACCCACCCAGAGGACACAGTGGAGTGGCTCCTCCTGGCCAATGTGTGACTGCTACCCAGAGCCTAGGGTTCTGCTTCTCCCTACGTCCCTCTCACACATATCTACAGCTTATGAAAGCAACATCTACAAGGGTTGAACCTCTGCTCAACTATAGACGTGCAGGTTCATGCATATTAATCAACGCATATGTGTCTATGCATGTATATCAGGGTGCACAGCTTTTTGTGGGTTTACCATATATAAATAATACAGTCAATTTATAGTCTGTTTACCATGTCACTTATATCATGTCTATTTAGCAAGTTTGTATTATATTTAGTACTTCATCAATTTTCCTTGTGCACCATATGTGAAGCATAGAAAGTCAAACAGGCATGCTCTATGTACATGCATGTTTATGTAATGAAAGTTATGCATGTTGGATAAATTCTTCTAAGACGTAAGTGTGTCCTGATTCTGAACAGGTGTGCCTTTTCCTGGTGCAGTGATAAGGAAATCCTTACCATCATATGACCATGACTGGGGTTTTATTGTTTCTCATATGATTATGATGGACATGTGTCCTAGATTCTAAACATTTTCTATCTTTAAATTATACTAGATAATGTTTTATACTCTCCATAATAAAATGTGTTTTTATTAATACATACATGGTATATATCTTCCGTCTTTATCTGAGCATCCATAAAGTAGCATTTATAAATATATCTAGAGGGGAAACTCAGTTTATATCTATACATGTTATATAAAAATACCATTTTATAGAGTGCCGAACATCTCAAAAACAGAAAGAGGAATGGAGGCTCGATTAATCAGCTCTGAGTTATAACTCAGAAATGATAAATACCGACTTTCAAAGTTTTGCTCAACTCTTCAGGGAAAGCGGATGCTGCAGATACCCGATACTGCAGGGCAGCTGTCGTTTCTGGCCTCTGACTGCTGTCTCTCTCCTCCTCTAAGAGGCTTTCTGAAATGTCTGCACTGCTCAAGGAGCCACGTGTGATGCCAGGATCAAACCAGGGTCAGCCGTATGCGAGGTAAGCAGCTCACCTCCTCTGTTCTACACTGTCCCTGGCCCCTAAATTTTACACAAGCATAATGCTCCCCAAGGCAATATTTAACAGACAGTTCTTTGTTGTTGATTTTTCTTTTTTTTTTTTTTTTTTTTTTGGGTCACACCCGGCAATGCTCAGGGGCTACTCCTGGCTCTGCACTCAGGAATTACTCCTGGCGGTGCTCGGGAGACCATATGGGATGCTGGGGATTGAACCCAGGCTGGCAAAGGCCGACTGCGTGCAAGGCAAATGCCCTACCTGCTGAGCTATCGCTCTGGCCCTGTGGTTTTTAAAATTCATTGCATGTAGAGGCCAGAGAGATAGTACAGAAAGAGGGAAAAGGTGCTGGCCTGGTCCACAGCAGAGGCCGCTGGATCCTAGGCACCACATGTGATCTCCTGAGCACCACCAGGCGTCATCCCTGAGCACTGAACCAGGAGTAAGTTCCAAGCACTGCTGGATCTCTCTCTCTTCCAAAAACCCCACAAAAGCCTTCACTGTGAATCCCATGTTTTTCGACTTTCTCCATTCACTCAGCACTTCTTCAGACTCATTATTTAATATCTTAATTGCTGTGCATCGGTTCTATTTTAAGAGCATATCACAGTGAACTGATCACCCTTATGGATGTTTCTGAATGTTGTTTGCAATCTTTCATCTTCAAGAAAGATGGTCGTGCACATCACCCTATGCAAATGGGAGTGCGTCTCTAGGGCATGTGTCTAAGAATGGAATTGCTGAGCTCTAATTCTTTGTCTCACTTTTATATTTATTTCAAAACATCAAGCATTCAGCATTCATTAGAATGCTTGATTTCCAACTTTGAAACAAATGTCATTATTACATCTCATGTTTTCACATGAGTCAGCTGAAGATGAGTTTGCAAGGAAGAAGAACGCCATTTAGCATCTGAATCTGCTTATCTGCGTGGCCCAGGATATGCCTGATATTCCAGGTCAGGCAAAGCATAAAACCAAAATAAATTGGGTGATGGGCATCAGTGACGACTGGAGCTGCCATTTCTAATCCCAGAGGTGAGTATGGGTTGCTCTGCTAAGATGCTATATTGCAGCAGAAATGCTTAACACTTTTATATTAAATGTGCCTGTATTAGTTTTGGTTTTCATAATGCATGATTATATTTGAAAACTGTATAAACTAAGACAGACATGGGGCAGAGCTACTACTGGTTCTCACTGTGCCCAGCCACTCATGAGGTGCCCGGGAGGGATGGCGGGTTCTAGCCCCTGGCCCGCCACCCCAGCAGAGCCTCACAACAAGCCAGATGACCCCCCACTCCATGAGGACCTCCATTTTCCACATCCGGACTTCCCCCTCGTCAGAAATCCACCCAGCAGACCAGCCTATCACAGCCCAGCTCATTGAGATCCACCTTGCTGCAGTCTTTTTTAATCCGGCCCAAGTATGCTGATCCAGAGACACACACGGGGCAGAGCTGCTACTGGCTCTCACTGTGCCCAGCCACTCATGAGGTGCCCGGAAGGGATGGCGGGTTCTAGCCCTGGCCCGCCACGCCAGCAGAGCCTCACAACAAGCCAGATGACCCCCCACTCCATGAGGACCTCCACTTTCCACATCCGGACTTCCCCTCGTCAGAACTCCACCCAGCAGACCAGCTTATCAAAGCCCGGCTCGCGTGGCCACAAGCGGCGCGCAGTTCATCAATAAATGCTGGATTTTGAGATGATTACAAGAGTATGCTACCTGCACGGCAGAGCCTGGCAAGCTACCCGTGTCATATTTGATATGCCAGATACCAGTAACAATTATAGACCTCATTCCCATGACCTGATGGAATGGTTTGAGGCTCTTTATGTTCCTGGAGCAAGCAGGTGTCCTTGGGCTCTACTTGCATGAGACAGGTCATATGGAGATGTTACTGGTGCCCGCTTGAGCAAATCGATGATGAACGGGAAGACAGTGACAGTGACAGTGATAAACTAAGAAGAGTTAGGCTTGTGAATGTTTCCCACTCAATTTGAAAACATATTGCTGCTACTTGTTGACTATACCTGAGCATCCAGATTGTGTCGTAAGAATTACAAATGTGTGTGTGATTTTTTAGAAAATAGCTTCTCAGGTATATTCCATTCTGGGATCTGATCATTTGAACCTCAGCTTTCTTTTGAGTTTGATTGTAAAAATAATTATAACTACTTAAATTGTCTTAATTATTCTTAGAATATTTAATATTGTACCATTGCTTCACATATTGAGGCATTCACCAAATTAAGTGAGCACAGAAACTTAATGTTCTATCTCAAAGCAAGTTTGTCAAGTACTTCAAGGTTACAAGCAATTCCCAGGTCAAGGTAAAGTGGAGGGAGCCCCATGAACTGCCAGTACTGCTCTTGGCTTCCTTTATTTGAGAAAGGGTCAGTCAAACGTATCCTGTGAGTGTCTGAGTGTATTAGCAAGCAAGCGTCTCTGCTTTGCACACTGCTCTTTCCATAGCTAATGCCGCTCTGTCCAGGGAACCACATCCTGAAGACCCAGAGACCAACGACTACCAGGAGCAGACCAGGAACACCCTCCTGAAAGCATTTCAGAGATTCTGCTTCTGGTAAAAGGCCCTTAATTAAGTTCCTCCGTGGGCCAGCTGTTAGCCTAATTTTGAGGAGTTCGGACCAGGTCACTCTTTTTTAAGGAACTCCACAATGAAAGGCGGAGGATTTGGCCAAAGAGAAAGTTAAAAGGCACTTGCTCATGTCTCTCCCCAGTGTGACCCCCAACCCTATCTGTGGTCTCCTGAACAACTCCAGGATCGAACTGTTAGCACAGAGCCAGGGGCCGCCTCTGAACATTGTGAGGCAGAGCTCATCCTGCTCCTTCACGTCCAGAATTAAAACGGGATAAAAGATTGCAGATGGGCTCTGCACCCAACGCCCCCACCCTCAGCCCCATGCGCTAGGTAATCAGTGGTGCATGGTTTATGCCACTTAATAAACCTCTGTCTTGAGAGCTGGAGTGTTACTACAGTGGTAGGGCATTTGCTTTGCACATGACGACCGGGTTCAATCCCAGGCATCCCATATGGTCCCCTGGGCACTGCCAGAGTAATTCCTGAGTGCAGAGCCAGGAGTAACCGCTGAACATTGCCATATGTGACCTACTAAAAAAAATCAAAAAAACAAACAAAACTCTGGCTTACAGGTCCAGTTGCAGCAAGCTAAGAAATCGTGATTACCTTTGGCACATCTGCTTTCTTCAGATAAAAGTTCTATTTATCTAACATTTACAAGCAGGCTTTGTTCCTAGTTTATCTAACATTTGCAAGCAGGCTTTGTTCCTAGTTTCATGCTCCTGTTCTTCATGGAGCTCGTCACCGACCCTAACTACCGACCCTTTTACTTCCAAGTTCCTTGGACTTGCTCTGCTAGATCCAATGAGACACCAAACCTGCAATTATAATAGACCCATCAGCGAGGGTACTGCAGCGCCTCTTCTCCTTCCTGACCGGAACCCGGCCTGTTGTTTATTTTTTGGCATCGCCATCATCTGCTCCTGAGTAGAAACTGAAATCAGCTACTTGCTCTCCATGCCCACAGGGAACCTGCAGTGAAGGCTTTGATAAGTTCTGTTCAGGCTTTGTTTTCCCACCCTGGAATCACCCCACTCCCCACCGCACTGTCCTGGGTGGTGCGTTTGTTGTCCAGAGAATTCCCCACTTTTATGACATGGCCCTGATTAAACAGTGCTCGGCAGTGGAAAGCCCCCTGGTAGAAGAGCAAGCTTCCAAGGCGAGGGGATCCCTGCTCGCCGCGCTCAGAGCAGCCGAGCTTCCAGGTTGCTCCTGTGCCTTCAGGTGTGCCCAGCCCAAGACGCGAATTTGGCTCGGAAACAATAGAGGAAGACAAGCAATTGAGCTTCCTTGAAAGGGAAAACCAAATGCACGTTAGATGAGATCCGTGATGATCCACAGTCTGCACCCAACCTTTTCCATTAATGGAGAAGATGCTGGGAGTCAAAGCAGTGAAATGATGTCATGTGCCTGCCACAGCATCCCACACCTGCCCGCAGAGTAACCTGGGGATGAGAAGAGACCTCACCCGGGCCACGTGACTGGAGCATGCAAAGGGGAGTCTGCAACGTGTGTAGTTTGAACCTGGTCCATGACTTCAGGAGGTGTCTCTAAAGCGGGACTCCTGTTCTCTCCTCTGCAAGTTCTTGTCCTATGGTGAGCTGGTTACAGGGCCCACCCGAGCCTGGTGTGGATAGCAGTCTTGTGAGCAGTCAAGTGCTGTAGGTTTCCTGCATTCAGGTCAGGCAGTTCCCACCTCCCTGACGTCAGTACTCTGGCCTCATCAGACCATCTTTGCTAAAACCAGGATCTACCATACCAGCTCATTAGCTGGCAGGAGACACCCCTAAGGAGACAGTAGGAACTTGGTTCCTTCCCCACTAGTCCTCTTGGATTACTTGTTTCAGGAAGGCCCAAAGTGCTAGAAATCCAAGATTTCAGAAGGGGAGGAAGATTAGGAGCTGTTGGGAAAAACATCTGAACAAAAATAAGAGTGAGCCTTCAGCCTTAAACATTCGGTTGAGAAAAGGCATCACAATGCCTGCTAATTAATCCCACACTGAAGGTAAGGAGACACACATTCACCCAGGAGTGGTATGCTTTATCCCTAATTCAATAGGCTACAATGAACAGAGGTAGGGACTTTTCCACCATGAAGATGGGAAGGTCACACTTTCAAACGCTTGCTCTGTGCTTGCTGTCTCAAAGCATGGTGTTGTTTCATTGCTTGCAGCACTCTGCTGAGAGGGGCACAGGGCTATGGGCTCCCTCATCATGGGATTGAGTGTTGCACTGGGGAAGCAGCTCCATTACCCATGGCTCCTTGGTCGGCTGCAGAGAACTGCTACTCTGAGCAGTGTTGGCCACCAGACATGTCATGAACATCTTATCTGGTAGGGAAAGAGCTAGTCATGGTCAAGAAACATTGGACAGTGGACAGATTTAGCTCTGGAAACCTACATCTCATCTGAGATAGTCCTTGGTGATCTGTGAATAATCCAGATGAGCTGTCAGAGGGCGTTAGGCCAAAGGGCCCTTGTGTCTGACATGACTCCTAGCTTTTAGCTTTCTCACCGTCTTGTTTGAAGACCAAATGCATCTTCTCTCAGTTACTGAGAGGGAAAGGAGCAAAGTAGAGATGGTAGAAAATGAGAGTTTCAACTAGAGTGGTTTAGCCAAGTGGGACTAAAGCAGAGCGGCGCTTAGGCTAGGCAGCCTCCCTTGCTGGCCCTATGGTCACAAGAGAAGGCCCAGCAAACGGAGTGCATGGCAGTTGGGAGTTGAGTTATCCCCGTCCTTGCATTGTGGCAGCTTTCACCTCGTGCTTTTCCCTGCTTTTGGCTGACCCCAGGGAGGGCTCAAGTCCTGCTAAGGAATAGAGAAGAGCCAACTCTAGTGTCGGAGCAAGGGATCGTTGTTAGTATAAACGTAGGCCATATTATGGGGCATCTTCTAGGTAAAGACGTAGCCGGCATCTTTGACCTGGTCAGCAGTTTTGTTTAGGTGAGATGAGTTCTGTTGGTAGAGTGTCGGTGGGTGTGTTTGAAGACTGGCTTCTCCCATTTTTGTATGAAGAAATCTCAGCTCATGTAATCTCGGGGGCAAAGTCAAGTGATGAGTTATGAGAAGAAATACTGAGAAACGGTTCTGAATCCGGCAGACCAGAGCATGTTTCTTCCTGTTTTGACTTCTCCAGTTTGTCCAGAGAATTATTGAGGGAGAAGTGATTTCTGGACCTTGCTAGAAGCAAGTGTTATATTGAATCACGCACTTCTGCCTCACACCCTCAGTGAGTTTTATTCTTTTAACGTTGTGAGTTGACCTCATGGTACTGAGACCCTCAGTCAGCTCAAATGAGTGGCCAAAAACATAACTTTGTATGGTTTTTCTATTCTGTAGCTATTTTTCCCTTTTCACTAATAAAAAAACTAAGCTTTACACTAATTCTGAGAAATGAATTATAGGGCAAAATTGTCTATAGATCTCCTATCTCTTAGAAAAATTAAATTTAGATTATCTAGGCTTTAAATCTGATCAAAGCAAACATATGAGTACCTTAGAAATGTTTTTGCTCATTGAGCTATGATGATTTTGAGAAGATCAGCTCTGATAAGAACTTTTGCTTAAATGCTGCTAAACAGAGGTTTGCTTCTGAATTGATATTATTGTACTGGTCACTGTCACTGTCTTCCCGTTCATCATCGATTTGCTCGAGCGGACACCAGTAACATCTCCATATGTCCTGTCTCATGCAAGTAGAGCCCAAGGGCACCTGCTTACTCCAGGAACATAAAGAGCCTCAAACCATTCCATCAGGTCATGGGAATGAGGTCTATAATTGTTACTGGTATTTTGCATATCAAATACGGCACAGGAAGCTTGCCAGGCTCTGCCATGTGGGTAGCATACTCTTGTAGTCATGTCTAAATCCAGCATTTATTGATGAACCACGTGGCTGCTTGTGGCCGCACGAACCAGGCTGTGATAGGCTGGTCTGCTGGGTGGAGTTCTGACGAGGGGGAAGCCGGATGTGGAAAGTGGAGGCCCTCATGGAGTGGGGGGGGTTGTCTGGCTTGTTGTGAGGCTCTGCTGGGGTGGCCGGCCAGGGCTAGAACCCACCATCCATCCTGGGCACCTCGTGAACGGCTGGGCACAGGGAGAGCCAGTAACAGCTCTGCCCCATGTTTGTGAGTCTCTGGATCAGCATACCTGGGCCGGATTTAAAAAAGACTGCTGCAGGGTGGATCTCGATGAGTCAGGCAGTGATAGGCTGGTCGGCTGGGTGGAGTTCTGATGAGGGGGAAGTCGGATGTGGAAAGTGGAGGCCCTCATGGAGTGGGGGGGTCATCTGGCTTGTTGCGAGGCTCTGCTGGGGTGGCGGGCCAGGGCTAGAACCCACCATCCCTCCCGGGCACCTTGTGAACGGCTGGGCACAGGGAGAGCCAGTAGCAGCTCTGCCCCATGTCTATGGGTCTCTATACTAAAATTGTACTGTTACATGGTGAAAATAGATATTGTGATATTTACTAAAATGACTGTCTTTGTGGAAAGAGAATCAGTGAAAATTGTGTGTGCTAAATTTTATTATACTACCATGATATATATATATATCTATCATATACTACCATGATATATATATATATATATATATATATATATATATATATATATATATACACAAAGCTATATTTGTATATATATATACAAAGCTATTCATGATTGGGTTTTAGTCATACACTATTCCAGCACCCATCCCTCCATCAGTGCACCCTTCCCAATACCAATGTCCCCATATTCCCACCCTCCCACAGCCTGCCGCTATGCTAAGCACACACTTTTCTTCTTCTTCTCTTTCTCTCTCTCTCTTTCTCTCTCTGTCTCTCTCACCCTCCCATCTTATAAATTGTGGCTTGCAGTACAAACATTTAGGGGATATCATGTATATCACTTTGCCTAACATTCAATACTCAGTTTTAGTCTGGCATTACCATTTACAACAAACACACTGACATTTTTAAGAACTACCATGTCAAAGATAATCTTTGCGGTGGAAGACATGAGAAGCAAAGCCTAGCCAGCATAGTGCTTTGCATACAGTAGGTGCTCAACAAATATGTATGGGTTGGCTTGTTTGGAACTGGAACACAGAACTTTCAAAATAGCAAAAACTAAAAGCATTACATTCAGACATGCAGATGCAATGTCAGGTCTGTGTCGTGTGGCTTCCGAGGGCTGACCCATGAAGACGTTTCATTACTTTGTTCTGTTTAACTTACAGCTAGACTAATCGTTTGCCTTTGGCACGCCTTGCCAGACCTGGCTCAGAAGTGCTAACCTCATTTATATCAGTTATGAGCAAGCACTTACTTTTTCAATACTTCAGATAAATCAGAATTAAGGGAAAAGTCTAGTATTTATTGTAGATACAGAAGTAAAATCCTGAGTATTAAGTACCTATTGTATCTTTTTCTGTGCCAGTTAGAAAGAAAATGTTGCCTAAATCCTCCTATTTCAGCTTGTTTCATGGCCAAGGGATTGGCCCATTTACAGCTGAGAGACCTGATGTCAGAATTCGGTGCTTTGCCTAAATTTCCACTGTTGTAAATAATTGTCAGAGTGGGCTTGCCATAGAGACATTTTTGTCTCTACGAACTTTCGTTTCTGTCAGTATCCTCCTCTCCTAGGCTCCTGTTAGTGTTCAGTAAGACCTAACAAATAGTGGCATTTAATTGATCATCTTATTGTAGTTTAAGTCACATGGTTAAAATATTACTGTTACGTGGCTCCTGTGTTAATGTTTATGGTTTTGATGGACAAAAGTACCTTCCCACCACTGAAGTCCCGCAGCCCTCCTCCATGGCCCTAGGTCAGGTCCGGTTCCTCCCACCCTTCTCTTCTGCTGGATCGTTTCAGCTTTGCCTCCCAAGGGCTTGTCACCACTTGATATTGTCAATCATCGAAACACAATGGGAGTCAGATTATTCACACATGCTCAAGTCCAAAATTTTGTTCTTTTCATTTTAAATTCTCTTTCTCAGTCCTCCAACCTCCGCTGAGGACTACGTGTTTCTGGAATTTACATGGCCATATTTTTATGTTTTATTTTTTCATTTGGCTTCTCTATGGGGAACCCCTCCCTCTTCCTAGGATTTGGGTGCACATTAGGGTATAAGAATTTAGGAGAGGTGTGTGTGTGTGTGTGTGTGTGTTTGTGTGTTTGTTTTCATCCTCTGCTTATGTGTGTGTGTGTTCTTTTTTTTCTTACTAAGCTCTTTGCATAAAGTAGCAAATGTCTGTTGGATGCTTCTGAATGAAATCCTGTCAAACAGCCACTAAAACTCAGTCTCATTGGCCTCACTTGGGCGATCTGCCCATCTCAGACTCTTCAGTCTGACTAATGAGTGGAAAGTGCTAAAGGGCCAAAGCTAGACCATGTGTTTCACCTGTCCACCCTCACTTGCCTGGCGTCCATGCTTAGGTAGGTTTACCCGGACCCAAGCATAGACTAAGAAGCAGAGCTGAGATTCTGCCAAGGACAGAGTCTTTGGGTAATTGGAAGGATAAATAAAAGGTCCCAGGTATACACCAAAGAAGGCAACCTTTAGCTTGATCGGCTGGTCATAACATGCTTCTGCTGGGTCTGTTCTTCAGGACGACCTTGTATATAACTTTGACACTCTTCAAAATTAATTAATTCAACCTACATAAAATACAACTTTCCCCCTTTCTTGGTATGTTTTGTTTATTTAGGACTCGATTATGGTAGATTCTGAGTCCTTTAACCTAAAGTAAGGAGTTTTCTGGGTTAAAACATAATATTAAACTAAAAAATAGCAGCACTGATTAGTGAAAGAGCAAGAAGCAACAAGCCAAATGCAATCTCCATTCTAGAGTGATCAGTGCTTTGGACTCAGGGCCATTGACCTTCGCAGACTTCAGTCAATCCAGTTGGAAATTCTGATCAAAATCCCTGTGTTGCCACCAGGAAGACACTGAGTTTGAAATGACCTTTGTTGGGCTTCGACACTAGAAAAGACAACCAAATTGAGTGGTAACCTTGAACGCAGAGGTCTGGAGAGGGGATTAGGTGACCTTTACGCATCTGGCCTTACTTCATTGTCTTCCAGCCAACAGATCGCTTCCAGCTTCTGCTTCTCTGCTGTAAAGTGAAGGTACTGCGCTTCAGTCACACTTGAGGAAGCAAACTTCTGAGTTAAGCTGTTGCTGGTCTTCATGAGTGTTTGTGGTAGGGGAAGTGGAGTATCACAGCCACGAAATGGGAAGGGCAGAGAAGGTGCAGAGAAGGTGCAGATCTGTCTGGAGCAAACAGATCAGACTCAAGTCCCATCTCCGCTGCTTCTAACTACACTTTGGGAGGAACTTCAACCCAATTTCAATCTGTGTCTTCTGTGGCAAGAGCTCCCACTCGGTTCCTGCCTTACAGTGTTGGAAGCCTTTCACGGCACACCACGCAAAGTGTCTGGTGCATAGTAAATGCTCAGACAATACTCAGGAAATGAAAGTTGCTATAATTAGAGTATTAGACGCTCTTCCAATTAAGGGCATCATCAAATTGTCTTCAGTTAGAATCACTAGATGGACAAGCCAGCTACTGATTAACCTGCGGGCCACAAGCTCATCTCATCACAGTGGGATGCGTCCTCCTCCGCTTTTATTTCCCCTGGGAAAGAGATGACAGAAAATGTAAGCCAGAAATGGTCTGATTTCCATAATTAGATGATAAAGATAAACAAAATGGCAAACCAGGTTATCAACATCACAGAGGGAGACGTTTCCTTTGGATATACAAGTACTTTCTTAATTCGCTCTCCCTCTCCCATACCCTCTCTCTCCTCCCTCCCTCCTTGTCTCTCCCCTGCCGCCCACCTGGGTACACCGTGGGGGCAAGGCCAGGTATGAGAGTCAAGTGCCTTATTCATCAGTTTTCATATGAATTCAAATATAGAGCGAAGATAAAGTGTAGTTTTTCATTTAGTGGATTGCAGCCCAGAAGTTGAGCTCGTCCACCAGAATTGACGCCTGCTCTGGGAATGCATTACTGAGTTTGAACGTGTTCTGTTGCAGCACACTCCCCTAATTATGGTTTGCCGAGGATCCTGCTGAAACAACTGTGAATTTCCAAGTATATCCCAATGAGCTGTGGAGGGAAATTGGCCTGGAAAATTCTGTTTGGCAGAAGGAGAATGACAGACTGGGATAATGAACACATTGGAAATTATTTGCATGTGGGTAATTGAGTCTTGACTGTAAGCAACAGTCATTTGTGCTTTTAGCTGGAATAATCAAGTCCTTATTTTGGCCAAACAAAAGCCATAGATTCGTAAAATCTCTAGGGATCACCTTTCCTGTAGGCAGAATGTTGTGGCTTGGTGAGGTTTACAGATGGCAGAGGGTGCGTGGAAGGTCCACTTAGCACCTGGAAAATCTTGGAGTAGGAATTCAGAGCTCAAACTATGGAGGCGGTAGGACAACTATTCACCTAGCATACATCTCTGAAACAAAATATAATCTGTGGCATTGGATAGCAGGCCCCATATTAATTAGCACCCAAGTGGAATCTTGAAAGTGTGGAATTCAATTAGATGCTTTATCTTTTTTAACCAGTCTTGCTTTTTATTCTATTTATGACACTCTATTAATGCTTTACTGTACCTTATGCCCTGCCCTCAAATATGTATTATTAGTGATGCCTGAAGTTTCAATATTTGCTCCAAGATTATTCCCTGAATTAATTTTATTATTTCTGAAGTAAGCTTGTTGTTATTGAAAAAATTTACTTAGAGAAATGTGAAGAGAGGAACACGTGTTTGAGAGAATGTGAGCTTCTCTGGAGTGAGAAGTGCAGTGCAGGAGAGAGAGAGAGAGGGAGGGAGAGAGGGAAAGAGAGAGAGAGAATACTTATTTGAGGGAGAACAGGACTTTGAAAGAACCCACCTAAATCAATTATATATATATATCTAAATGTAATATATAAATCTTACAATGAAACAAAATATATTTATAATTTATACATTATAATTATGCAATTAGCAATCATTCACACTCTTAACATAAAGCATAATTTGTGTTAAATATTGATGTATAAGTTATAGGTAGTATATTTTCAGTTGCTACATTATATCTATAGTTGTATATATTGGCGTGGAATGAGATCAATGTAGACACATTTAGAAGTACCTCCACCTATAAGTATTTATGCGTCAACATATAAAGCAGATTTATCATGTAATAAAGACAAGTAATATAAGTACATAAATCTGTAGACCAGGATAGATACCTTTTTCAGGAAAGTTTAACAGTATTCACACAGAATTGTAAGTTATTTTAATGCAGGACTATCACTAGAATCTGTCTTCCTGCCTCTGAAAGTTGACCAGAAAAAGCACCGCTTCTATTTTTGTAAATATGAGTTGAACTTTTGTAAAACTCAGATGAAACCTTAAGCAGCATTCAATAATAAAGACATTGATTTTCTCTTTCAGCTTGTTCTTTGTATTTCATTGTTCCACGAAGCTGCTCTTGGTTCAGTCCCAGCGATAGAAACCCATCCCTAACTCCCAGGAATCTCTATTTTTAGCACTGAGAGCAGACCCCTAGCTACCCACAAGACTCACCGAGCATTTAATTCTATTGTTTAATTTTCAGTTAAAATTTATATCTACTTTCTGGGTCAAATGATAACTTGAAATTTACTTTGTTACATAGTTTGCACTTTTATGAAAAAGGTGTTAAAATAAATCTGTTTATATTTTTGTTTGTGGGGAAGTTCTTACCTGGCTGTGTCCAGCTCCCATGTAGGCTGCTTGGGGACTCCGCCTCTGCGGTGCCCAGCTGTGGTGCCGGGCATTGAACTTTGGGCCTTTTGAATGCATGGCAGGTGCTTTCTGCCCATTGATTCATCTCTCTGGCCCCCAAATGAATCATTTTAGCAAAAATGGTTATTTTTAACAAAAACAGTTATTTCCACGAATCTGAGGGAATGCACAAGTCTGTCTTGGAGCAGCCGATGTGAGGGGTGCCTTGGAGGGCACTCCAGCTTGATTTCCCTTCCTGACTTCTAGTGACTGTCACTCCCCACCGCTTCCACCTTTTTCTTTCAGTGATGTGCCTTAACTTGTTGTTCTCTCTCTCTCTGGCCTCTTGGTCCTCAGAACTAAATGCAAAACTGTCATCAAGGTCAAACTTCCCGCTGTGTCTCTAAAACCCTTTGATCCCAGGCTCTTTCCCCAGAGGACTTCCCACCAGTTGAATGCATCCCCATTTCCTGTTACCCCATAAACACATATTCAGCTGCCACCCTCTGCAATCTTACATTCCCTCGAGCCTGTGTACTCAGCACCTGAACCGGTGTGCTTGGCTTAAGAGGTGCAAAATGGACAGGAGCGAACCCTTAAGAGTCCATGTGGGTGAAGAACGATTAAGTACCTCCTTGGTTCATCAGACAGTTCCGGTTTGCAGTGACACATCTTGCTTCCAAATCAGCCAGATGTCTCTCAAGGTACTGGAAATAATGAGAACCTAAGAAAGGAATTAGAAACAGAGATAAGGGGTGTGGGCACTAGGCGTGAAATCTTCTAGATTAGCCAGGCTTCTCCTGACTCTGTGCTCAGGCACTACTCCTGGCAGTGCTCACGGGCATCTGGAATGATCAGGATGGAACTGAGGTTCGCTGCATACAAGGCAACTCACCGCCTCTGTATTATCTGCATTAACCGCCTCTGTATTATCTGTATTAACTGCCTCTGTATTATCTGTATTAACTGCCTCTGTATTATCTGTATTAACTGCCTCTGTATTATCTGTATTAACCGCCTCTGTATTATCTGTATTAACCGCCTCTGTATTATCTGTATTAACTGCCTCTGTATTATCTGTACTAACTGCCTCTGTATTATTTCTGATTCCAAAAACCCGTGTATCCTCTGGTAGAGTGGGAGACGGATAATTCCTTTTTTTTTTAAAGAAGAGCAAAACTTACTTGAGCCTATTTGGGAGTTTTCTGATAGCCACTGTGTTTTCCGACCTTTTTATTAGGTGTGTTTTCCTCAAAATGCATGTGGGAACAATCCTTCCTGTGTAGAGAATCTTACTGCGCCCTGCCAGGTATTGAGCTGATGGGCGTGAATGAAAATGACCACTTCGTGGAACTCTAGTTGCTGTGCCAGTCCATTAGCATTCGGGCTGCTGAGGGCTTTGCTGCAGTTGGAGGCGAATCCTGCTCTTTAATAAACCCAGAGCGGCCGTGGCTTTTGAGTGGGGGTGGGATTCCAGTCCTTTTGCGTCCTTGCTGGCCTCATCTTTGTTTCATCCCCCAAACATTTCGACTCTGCTCCTTTATCTCCGTTCTACTCTGTCAGTACGAGTCCGAAAATACCTTGGGGTGCAGTCGCACCTCTGGATGTTCATTATCTCTTGATGCCCTCAGCTGCAGATATTTATTTTCTGCAGACCTCAGTCTGCAAAGAAAACAATAAACTCTGCTGCTTGTTACAGCAGCGCCATCTTAACTCCTTTTCTCCTTTGCTGGCAGTTCAGAGACCTTGGTGTCTGCATTTTTTTCCCTTCTAGGTTTTTTGTTTATCCAAAGTAGAATTACATGCTAGTGAGCATTTTTCACACTGTCTCGCCCCACAAATAATCTGGACCGTGGGGTTTTCTATCTCCCTTGACCATCACGGCCAAGCCACTCACAAATGAAGATTGCAATTCTCAAAATAGCCAGGTGTGGCTGGGATGCTTGAGAAATAATGAATGGGTTTTCCAGAAAGCGGAGAGTCTCCTCGAATGTGTCATTGTTTGAAAGCTTTGTATTCCTTTCCCTTGAGAAGGATTTGAAAAACTGGCTCAAGATGTTTGAATTCTGGTCAGACTGTGCCTGAGAATTGGGCCTGAATTTTATTCCATGGATATTTCCGAGTACTGATTTCTCCTTCCTCCTTTTAAATGTCTAAAGTCACTATTGTTCCAAATAACTGATCAATAGCAAAAATGCTTACATTCAGAAATCAAATTTTCTTTCTCTCATAGCCATTTGATGGAATCTCAGAGAACCACCAGCTGGAGCAGACACAAGAAATAACAGAGAAGAAAGCAATTTCTGAGACATGTGTTTTTTTTTTTGCATGTCATTGCTTAAAATATGTACCTCATGCTTTATTCAGTAAAATTTTGTCAGTGATAATATTTACTATAAATACTTAATAGTTGAAGCAAGATATTCACTGAAGATGAGGCAAAATAAGGTCATTATTTTCCCTTTGAAAGTGAATCAGTTTATTATTCATGATTGCTTTGAGGTACACAAGACTTTTCTATAGTGGGAGAGCCAGCTGGGGATTTCGTTTCCTCGCAGTTAGCGGGTTGATGGCTATGAGTGAACATAGTCACTCAGGAGTGAACATAGTCGGACCATCAGGTTCGACGTGGATCTTGGTCACATCTCTCCTATTCTGCTGTACACAGCTCGCCTGGTTTCTAGCATGGAGGCTGCTGAAGCACCGCCATCAAAGGTGCATCCCAGAAAGGAAGACTAGAAAGGACAAAGGTCACAACAAAGCTTGCCATGTGTTCGGCCCCATGCACATTCGAGATGGAACTAGGCCATGGGGCCTAGTTCCATCTTCACCTATTAGTTAATTAGCCATTTCCAGTTCTAGAGAAGCCTGAGGAGGAAACTGCTTCATCTAGCACATTGCCAATTAGAGGACATTCTTGTGTGCAATTCACAGTGCTCAAGAAAATCAACGTTTTGTGTGTCAGGGTAGAATGTACATCAAGTTGTTTAAGGCTAGATTTCTGATTTATCTAATGAATTAAATGGCAACAAGAAAACAAAGCATGCTTGTAAGAAATGTTGGCAATACATCACTCTAGTGCTGCGCAAGAGTCGTGTGTGTGTGTGCGTGTGCGTGTGTCTTGGCATGCACATGCCTGGATTGTAGTCCTTTCTATGGCCAAAGATGATCTTGTTAGCTTGGGGTCTCCCTAAGCCTTATAGTCATCAAAGCCCAACGTTGCTCTCCAGTCTTCACCCTTGAAAAGTCCAGTCTCCATCGCACTCTAAAGGCTATTATTTCTTGCATATGTATCAGCAGGGTTGTGGCATCTACCCAATGTGTTGGAAAATGCCAGGCTCAGTCTCCATGACTTGAGCAAGATTCTTGATCCAGCAATAGACCTAGAAACGCCTGCTCTTATTTACTTATTGTGGGGCCACTCCCAGCAGTGCTTAGTTTTCATTTCTTGGTCTATGTTCATGGATCATTCCCAGGGTCCGTTTTACACAAGGCAAGTCCCTTAACCCCTGGACTGTGTATCTGGCACTAGATTCTCCTACTCTTGAGTGACACTTACCCTTCAGAGTTTCCCCAGGGAACATCTCAATGCCTATCTTCACCTATTAGGTTAATTAGCAAGAATGACTCTTAATTGCTCATTGGCTTCTTCTCCTAACTCAGATTCATGCTGTAAATCTTCACCCTTCCATGCTCTGATGAACATTGAGTTTCTCCTTTACTGTGAAATTATGCAGACATATTGTAGATAGCCATCACAAAGTTGGTTTTTCTGTTTTAACAAGTATCGTAGTATGCTACCTGCACGGCAGAGCCTGGCAAGCTACCTGTGTTGTATTTGATATGCCAAATACCGGTAACAATTATAGACCTCATTCCAGAATGGATTGAGGCTCTTTATATTCCTGGAGCAAGCAGATGCCCTGAGACAGGACATATGGAGATGTTACTGGTGCCCGCTCGAAGAAATCGATGATGAACGGGAAGACAGTAGTCACAGTAGTCACAAGTATCGTGGATGATTTTTTTAAAAATGAACATCCCATAGAATGGTTATGAGAAATAGTATTTGAAAGGCAATCAGTGTTGTTTATATAGTAATTGTTTAGTCAAACCTTTCAATTATTATCATTACTATATATATATTTTTTACTTTTTGGGTCACACCCTGCAATGCTCAGGGGTTTCTCTTGGCTCTGCACTCAGGAATTACTCCTGGCAGTGCTCAGGGGACCATATGGGATGCTGGGGATGGAACCTGGATCAGCCATAAGCATGGTGAATGCCCTACCCCTGGACTATTGCTCCGGCCCCATTTAGTCAAATTTTTTTCCTATGGAAGGAAGCCATCAAATTATGTCTTTTCAGACACAATTTTTCCTTATTCATGGTTGTAACCCTAGTGCCTGGGACTTGGAGTTCAGCCAATCAGTGTGTACCGAGTTAACGAATGTATCATAGCTGATGCTGAAGCTTCAGGGTTCAGCTCACCCTACGCGTTTTCTGCATTATGTTTCCATAATATTGTGGTTTCTACATAATTTGTTGGGAGACTCAACAAACAGACTCTGAGTAGTCCCATTCTCGGTGGGAGCAAATATAATGCATTTTCATTTTGATTAGATTTGTTTTGCATGGAAGTTTGCTCTTCTGCATGACAACAAAGGAAGATCTTCCTGTCCTGCTGATCTAAGGATTCCTCATTTGCGACTTGAATTTGAAATTAATAAATTGGCCTTCTGCTCTCTACTTTGGTCTTTGGGGGCGTTTAACAGTCTTAAGTTGGTCTCAGAGCCTGATCATCCTTGGAAGCAAGCAAAGCAGGTATCTGGGGAAATGTGGGGGCTTGTCGGGATACCTTCTCCAAATGATTAGACTGAAGGCATTTGAATTTTCTATTTTCATCTCAGCTGATTCACAAGTGAAGTTAATACTTTATTTGGAATTAGGCTGATTAGACTATAATCCCAGACCTACTGTTTATTAGCTTTATATTTGGGAGAAACTTTTTGAAGTTGTTAGAACTCAGTTTCCTGGACTTTAAAATGTATTTATAATAGGGACATACTGAAGGTCAAAAGAGATAATTCAGTGTTTTCATTAGAATAATTACCAGTATGAAAAAACTTCATAGCTGATGAGTACTGCAACATTGTATGACTGAGACCAAATCATAAACGACTTAGTAACTATCTCATGGTGATTTAAAAAAATTCCTTAGGAAAAAACCCTCAGAAATAGTGTCCATACTTTTTAGCTAATGTGATATTCCAGAGAACTATTTTTGTTTGTGTAATTTTTTTTTGTGGGGGACTTTAGTATTGGGATAAACAAATGATCTGTTTGGTAAAAATGCAAGTTATTATACATTTTCTTTGAGGCTAAAGATGGATTCAGGACTGAATTTTCCCATCAGGTATTGTGAATCTATAAACAGAGAAGGAATTTTATGTTAGACAGAAGGGACTGTGTTACTGAGGAAATTTACTCTGTTTAAAATGTCATTTTGGTTACAGCTGAGCATAAAGAATGGCTGTATGGTAGATACAGTGCTACATACAGTAGAGTTATCCTAGCTATACTCTAAACTATGGCATGTTCTAGCTAGAATTCTGATTTGTGAGTTTCAATTAATAGGTGTTTCACAGGTCGTACATAGCAGCATATTAATTTGGACCCAATTCTTTGGGAAACTGCCATATTTCAGGTCTTGTGAAATTTAGTCTGGCATATTTTTTCTAAAGGGGGTTTAGAAAGAAAATTGATCATGAAAATAAATTAAAAAATAACAAACAGGATTTTCCATAGATTTTAACAGTACAGTGTACCCTCTTTTGTAGTACCCAACTTTACTAAAGCTTATACAAGAGCTTAAAGAGATTTTTTTCACAAGATCTACTTCCACTATTAAGTTCTCTTTCCCTCAGTTGCTTCGATTATGAGAAGAAACACTTGAAAACATGAAAAGTAAACATATCTTCCTTGCTGGAAGCAAAGCTTTGGGGAAAAATAGGTCTTGAAGGATTTATTAAAGAGATGGGTTGGTAAGTTGATAATGAGATTACCTCCATCCTGGACTCTCTCTCCTCCTCTCTCTTCTTTCTCTCATCCTCTCTCTCTTCTCTCTCTCCTCTTTCTCTATCTCTGTCTCTCTCTCTCTGACTCTTTCTCTGTCTCTGTCTCTGTCTCTCTTTCTTTGTCTCTCCTTGCTTCAGATGAGAGGGTCTGAGAGTCAGGCTGTCCTGAGGGACTCTGGGCACTCAGGATCTGTATTTATGAAGCAGAGGCTTCTCTAGAGGGTCATCAACATGGAATTCACCTGGATAATCAGGAGCCGCAGAGTGTTTTGTGCTTGCAAATGGTGCCACACAGCACTGGAGTGGCAGGAGCTTGGACAGAGACCCCATCCCTTATGTGTAGTTCTCAGATACAAAACGTTCTGAACATCACAGTTTTGTGGTTTTGGTCAAATGGTGGCCAGAAGGAATGTGGTCATTGAAAGCAAATTACATTGAATGGAGACCAGCAGTCACTCAGTCCTTTGTGTACCGGAGTCAGAGGACCGGTTGTGGGGAAAAGCATGTTATCTTTCCAAATCGAAGAGTTCTCCATGCGGAGTCAAATTCTGGCCCTTGGGTTTCAGATAAAGGATCGTCGACTCGTGTACTCTTGGAAAACACTTAAATTTTTAATGAAGAGGTGGCAGAGTGTGGTATTTAAGAGTTGGGCTTTAAAAACAGCCTTCTATAGCAGTTACTAGGCACAACTCCTTGAGAATGCTGTAGATTCTCTCTTGCTCAGAATTCTGTTCTGTAAAATGAAGTTAATAGCACCACCTGCCCGGCGTGGGTAGGGTTTTTGGGTGAATAATACACATGGTGCTTACATCCCACAAATCCTTGACGTGAGGCCTCAACAGGGCCTCCAGCCATGCAGCACTTTACAGTTTTGTGTTCAAGGAGGCAGTTAGGATTAATGCTTAATACACGCTTTGCTCTCCAAATAATTATGACGGACAGAAACTTGAGCAAAATTCATCTCCAAACCCAGATATTCCAAAGACATGTCCTAGGACAATATCCCTTCATGTCCCTGAACAAATATTGAATCTTCAGGTCAGCAAATATCCAGAGATTAGCCTGGAATAATTACTCTGATAATTGGGACTTTATAAACTGATGTTCAGTTTATCCGAGCATAATGATTTATTAATAGCTATTTGAAGAGGATATGCAAGGCAGTGTAAGATAACATTTTCTATCATATCCAAATATGCCTGCTCCTTATTAAACATGCAACACCGAATGTTCTTTGTTAAAGTGAAATATTTCATTCAACATCTTACTGTGTAAATTTTTGATGGGATCATTTTAACAGGGTCCTTGTGGAATTCTAGTCTGCTTTTTATTTTTAGAATACAGTATCCTTCTTCTAGATAAAGCCAGTTCCAGGTAGTCAATTTCTCCTCTAATTATTGGCTTTTTATGTCTCTTGCATAGCACTAATATCGGCTAGTTCTCTATTTCCAACTCTTGAGAAGGTTTTCTGTATTGTTTCTTCATTGATGATTCAAGGTGATTCTTCAGAGGAAAAACAATTTTAAAGGCTAATTTTCTAAATGTGCTTTTAAACGCCTACTCTCCATTATTTTTCAGTCTTCAAATTCTCAAATATATCTTATTTTTTTGAAAAATCACAAGGCTTTGGAACACTGGTTTTTATTCATTAAAAAAACTAAATTATATTGTTCTCTGTAGACTTTCATAAATTAGACTTGATAAATAATTTTTTTTTTGCTTTTTTGGGTCACACCTGGCAATGCTCAGGGGTTTCTCCTGTCTCTGCACTCAGGAATTACTCTTGGCGGTGCTCAGGGGACCATATGGGATGCCGAGGATCAAACCCGGCCAACACAGGCCGGCTGCGTGCAAGGCAAACACCCTACCCCCTGGACCATTGCTCCGCCCTGATAAATAATTTTTTATTGACTGGGTATTCATTGTGAGTATTTTATACGTGAGGATACATTTCCAAATAATCAAAGTAGCATCAGCTAATAAAATAGTGGATGTATTAATTTATAAATGTTTACGAGAAAAATCACTATAGAAATCTTTTGCAGAGATGATCTAATAAATACAAAAATGATTCTTGGTGTGGTAAGGTTCGGAGGTTCTTTCCTTTGTTTTTCTCTTTGGGCAAGGACGTTTGGGTCATATTTGGGTGCTCAGGGACTATTCTTGGCTCAGGGACTATTCTTGGCTCTGTGCTCAGGAGTGTCCCCCGAGTGGTGCTTGGGGGACCTTATATGTGGTGCTAGAGATTCAAATCAGGGGCCAACCAGTGCAAAAGCAGCGCTTTAATACTCTCTTCTATCCTTTTGGCTCAGGTTCTGGTATCAACAACCGTCTGTTGGGGATTTCAATTGTAGCAAAAGCACATGGTTTTACTCCACTAGATAAATAATACCCAAGAGTCATCACCTGGACACATCACATGAGCAGCATAAGAAGATGGATCTTTTCACTGCATTAGCCCTTGTTAACTGGTAGGACATTGCTAGCAGGGCTGTTTAGAGTGTGTGTGGGTGTGTGTGTGTGTAGACCACATACTTTCAATAACTCCTGTTGGGGCAACAAAATGGTACTTGGGGGGACACCACACACAGTGTCAGGGATCGAATTCAGGACCTCACAAATGTTTGTCTTTTCCTCTTGCACTATCTCACTGACCCCATACCATATGTTTTGTAATGTGATTTAAGAATGAATAGCTTGATGTAGATACTCTTTACTATTGCTTCGCTTGTAACTGTTAGGGGTTACGCTGTGGGTGCTCAGGGCTTACTCCTAGCTCTGTGCTCAGAGCTCACTTTTGGTGGTGCTTGTAGGTACCAGGATCAAACCTGGCGTGCCTGCATGCAGGTCAGACACCCTGCCTGCTGGATTGTTTCTTTGATCGCTCCCTGGTAACTTGTGTTTGTCTTTGTGGACTTAAGTCAATAAATGATGTGACAGATAATACCTTTTTATTTGAGTTTGCTTTTCCAGTACTCTATTTTCACAGTAGATTTTTCCTGCTAGAAATAATTGCAAGTTTTATAGTTACTCAAAGAGTTAACTTGTCAAAATAATTGACAAAAAATCAGTTACTTGTATAAATTATAGGTCACTTGATTACTTGATCACTTGACATCCCGTTATTCATTGATTTGCTTGAACAGGCGCCAGTAACATTTCCATTGGACCCTATCACGTGCCAGTGTAGCCCAATGGCATCTGGTTGATTCAGGAATATGAAGAGCCTCAAACTGTTCGTTCAGGGTCTTGACAAATAAGTCTGATACTTATAAGTTATAGGTACATGAATTATATATGTAAATAATTATATTATAAATTGAGTTCATAAATTGTTTAATTATATACAAAGTATAAATATGTACTTGTGAAATTTATAAATTATTATCAGCCAATGGTAAATCAGTAAAATTTTCTTTTTTAATTACAAAAGAAAAAAAAGGCAAATATATTTTGTACATGGATCTAAAAACAAACAATGCACATCAAAGACGCCAAATGCAGTACATAAAAATTTCATTTTCAGAAATATTAAAAAGCAGGATGGTGAGAAGGAAAACAGCCCACAGACTTGAAAATTTGCAAATCAAATATCTGTGGGGCTTGTATTCAGAATGGATAAAGCTCCCTTACGGCTCAGGTTTTGGAAAACAGGTAATGCACTTAAAAACAGGAAATAATTTGCATATCTATATTTCCAAAGACATTTGAAAGGCAAAAAACGTGATCTTTTGTGCAGCAGCATTGTTCAGCGAGAAGATGAGAATGGGCCCACTCAGGTGATGGCCTTTTCTCTCTAGAAGAGGAGACTCTAAAGCCCAGAATTGAAGGTAGTCCATAGGATTCGGAGGTCCAGAAATGCCCACAGACCATAGGTGGGAGTGTGGAAAATCCCAGCTTTGGAAAGCAGTTGGTAGTTTCTCAGGAGTCAGAGTTGCAAAATCCGCGGCAGTCCTTTGCTGACATAGAAGCCTACGACACTTGGAAGGAAATGGGAAATGTCCCCACAAAGACTTCCTCAGGACCACTACGATAATTCACCTTGTTTCCCCCATGATCTGGCTGCCAGGGTTGAATGGGTGTGTCCAGGGATTCAACTCAGGGCCTCACGCATGTCAGCCAACTGCTTTGCCCTTACATAACTAGTCTTAATTTATTTTTTTTTGTTTTATGGAACCATAGAACAGCAGTAAAGTGCTTGCCTTGCACACAGCTGGCCCCCCTAGTTTGATTCCTGACACCTCACATGGTTCCCCAAACCTTGACAGAAGTGAAGTCTGAGCACAAAGCCAGTGGTAAACCCTGGGCACCACCAAATCTGACCCCTAAAGCCAAAATTTGTTTGTTTTTGGCATCGCATCTGGTAGATTCCTGACTGAAACTCAGGAATCTTAGATGCAAAGCATGCATTCAGCTCACTGGGATTTGTCCCTGGGTATGACTATTTCAGAAGCTTCGTTTATGAAAGCTCCAGTGGGATGCAGTCAAAGTATTCATCAATTGTAGAAGTGATACAAAAAATATGGCATACTGATACAGTGAATTAATATTTGACGGTGAAAGATGGTGAACTCTGAAGTGGCAACATGTTTAAGACTCTAAACCATTATGTGTTCTAAATAAAGCCACCAGACCGGTGCACTGCAGGAAAGCATGTACGTGAAATCAAGGCTGATACACAACGACAGAGGATTAGGAATATTTTAGAGCTGGTGGTGGGAAAAATGAGATGATGCAAATATTTGCTAAAATTAAGTTGTAGCAATGGTTGTACCGTTCTGGGAATTTACTAAAAATAACCAAATTGTGTGTTTAAAATGGTTGGGTTTTATGGTGCTTAATAACCAATACTCTGTTAAGGAAATAACTAAGAAATCTCTGAGAAGAGATGTGAAATGATACGCAATGACCCTTTCCCCAGAATTGTTCTGAATAGCGTATTGCAGAATCTGTCTTCACGCCGTTTCTCAAAAATGGTTACCTAAGCGCCTGACTGCATTATATAAGCTTTTCTCACTAATTGAGTAATTTCTACAACATGTTTTTAATGACTATCAGAGCATATTTTATAGGAGGTCACAGTAATAATCATGATAAACTAGCTTTTTAAAAAAAATTTCACGTAGGTGGATTCATGTTGTATATCATTTGCTTCAGAGAGAGGAGAGAGAGAAGAGAGAGAGGAGAGAGAGAGAAGAGGAATAGTGTCTGCTATAGAGGCAGTCTAGGAGGGGGAGAGTGAATTTGAGGACATTGGTGAAGGGAATAGGGCATTGGTGGAGGGACGGGTGCTGGAAAATGTATGACTGAAACCCAATCATGAACGTCTTTTTTAATTGTATATCGCACGGTGCTCTAATAAATTAAAAACTAAAAGAGAGAAGTGTGACTGCCCTTCTCCACTAGGCCTCTGCAGCCTGTCCCCTCCCCGCACAGGTTTTCAGCCACCAAAGTTGTTTGTTCAGACATTTCCGTTGGTTAAATGATGCGTTTTGCGGTCCTTGTTATTGTAGTCTGGGAAAACCATCACTGATTTACCCAAGTTTGGGTCTTTATATTTATGTCTCAAGCATCATGTCATGACTTTAGGTATTTCTTCTCCATTCTCCTTGTGATATTGTTTTATACATAGCACACTCATTTTAAAATTATCCCCGAGTTCCTTCTGGGTCTGTATTCTTTCCCTATTGCAACTTTAGTCTGATGAGGTTTTATTGGCCCATCTTTAAGTTCTCTGATTCACTCCTCATTTCTGTTGGTTTTTTATTCCTAGCGATTATTTTTACTCTATTTCTATATATTTTCATCTCTCAACTTTGTCTTTCTGTCCTTGATAACTTTATTATTAGAAGCATGCTCCTCATAATTATTTTAAATGTTGTCTGTAATTTACAATAACGGTGCCCTAAGTAAGCCTGGTTTACATGGTTGTTTTATCTGTGCCTGCAGCATTGTGGATTGCTTTTTTGCTCTACCTTCTCACCTTTGATAGAAACTCAAATAGTAATAGGATGGGCTGGAAGTAGGCTTGAGTGAAGCTGTGTATTGTTCTTTTGTGACATGTGCTTTTTTTTTTTTTTTGCTTTTTGGGTCACACTTGGCAATGCTGAGGGGTTGCTCCTGGCTCTGCACTCAGGAATTACTCCTGGATGTGCTCAGGGGACCATATGAGATGCCGGAGATCGAACCCGGTTGGCCACATTCAAGGCAAATGCTCCAACCCCACTTGGGCTATGTTTAATGTTTGCTGTAGTTGTAGCTGTTAACAAGAAGAAAGGAAAAAGGGGAAATATTTTGAAGCCATACATACAGTAAAGGACTAATACAGAAAGGTTCTCAAAACTCAACATTAAAAGGACAGTCTCTTCATTTAGAGCATGGACAGAGAATTGAAGGGGCTTATCAACGAAGAAGATAAACAGTTGGCAAATAAGCTTACGTAAAGGTAATATGACTTTGCTGCCAGAGAAAACAAATTAAACCACACTCAGACACCAACATGACTATTAAAAAAGATAAATTGAAAAACTCACCCTAGGAAAGGCTAATAAGGATGACAAGAAGTTGAGTCACTCATGAATTCTGCAGAATGGTGCAGCCACTTTGGAAACATCTTGGCAAGTTTTTTTTTAACCTAAATACTTAATTACTACTTAACACAACAATTACCTTCTTTGGCATTTATCTAAGCTCAATGAAGACTTGTATTTAATAAAAATAAATACATTTATGCTTGTGGTAGTTTTATTTTTTTTTAAATAAAGGTAACTATTTAAAAACACCCTGAAGGAACAGTTTGAGGCTCTTCATATTCCTGAATCAACCAGATGCCATTGGGCTATATTGGCACGTGATAGGGTCCAATGGAAATGTTATTGGCGCCCGCTCGAGCAAATCGATGAATAACGGGATTCCAGTGATCAAGTGATTTAAAAATAAAAAAATGCTTTTAAAAAATTTTTATGGCCCATCCTTACCATAATAGGGGCCTTCTCGGCCCATCCACACCCCTAATCGAGTGCTTCTCAAACTTTTTCCACTTGAACTCCTTTCCTCCAGAGAATTTCTTTTTATGACTCTGGCACATAAAATCAAATATTTACTGGTCATAAAAATAAAACCTGATTTAATAGCAAATTTAATGTAATCTTCATGTTTCATTGGCTTGACCCGAGAGGCCACCGCCCACAGTTAAGTGAATTTGTGGGATGCATCTCATGAGCAGAAAGGAACAGACTAAGCCTAGCGCCACACGTAGATGAATCTTCAGAGAATATTGCTGGGTGGGAAAGAGCCCATCCAAGATCTCATGAACACTTTGTTGCTTCCATTTTTACGAGGAAATGAGCATAATATGGAAATAGAAAATACATTCATGATTGATGTAGGCTGGGGTGGGCTCGTGAGTGGAAAGCCATGTTATTATACAGGCTCAGAGATGGGGCTTTCTGTGATGGAAAAGCTTTATGTTCTCATCGGATCACTGTCAGTATACCGGTTGCAATATTGTTTTACAGTTTTGCAAGGCGGTGGCTTTGGAAAACATTCGACAAGGTGCCTGAGCAAAGCATTTCTTTGCAAAGAAGCCAAAAGTGCAGCTGCAAAGGTATGTACAATGATCTCAAGGAAAAACAGACTTTTGATGAAGTTACAAAGACAGAACAAAGAATTCTATAGTCCTAGATTCCCAACGTTCATATTTTACTACATTTCTTCATATTCTAGCCCACCTCCAGTCTACTCCAGTCTGTGACATGCAAACAGGGTGTGTGTGTGTGTGTGTGTGTGTGTGTTTCCCCTTCAAATAAGGAATGGAGATTATGCTTCTTCACTTAATAATACTTCATAGGGGATTGTCTGCACTGTAAGATCATTTTTTGTACATAACCAGAGTGTATGTGTCCAAATGAAGAGATTAGCAGTAGCCGTCACCTAACCTGCCCAGTGGATGTTGGCATATTTTTTCAACTGTCCCATTAAAGTACTCTTTTGCTTCAAGATTCAGGCTAGAATTTTACTTTTATTTTCCTGACTCTGTCACCTTCCTTCCTGTGGAAAGAACCGTGTTCTGGGTTTGTTTCTCTGACCTGACTGCTGTTGATCCTAGATCATCAGTATACATCCTTGGTGGATGTTTGATGAAGCCACGACAAGCCTCAGGATACACACTGGTGAGAGGAAACCGCAGTGGCTAGGCTTAGATTTCGAGTCTCCAGGGGACTTCCTCCATTTGTATAAGACGGGTTTGCCTCTGCCGAAGGGCTGCGGTTCTCTTTTCAATAAGCAAAGGTATCGTAGGGGGACTCCTTTCCACTGTCGAAATCCTAAAGTCCCACTTGAAATGGGGCATTGATAGGTTCATTTTCTAAGTTCCCGAGGTGAGGCATTGCAAAAGGAAGGAAGCCACGCAATACTGAGAATCTGGAGGTCTTGATGAAAGAGAAAGGCCCATTCTGATGGTGCAGAAGGAGGGCAGTGATCCGGAGGGGCAGGCTGAGCCACAGGTCTGGACATTGTTAACTTTGTAGCAGTGCAGCGGGGAAGCTTCACAGGATTTTAAAGAGAGGGAAGAGATGACCATGTGTGTGTTGTGGAAAGGTCACTTGGTACTAGGAATAGAGGTAGCACAGAAGACTACTGTATCCAAACCTTTTAACTGTCTGCAATTTATTTTGATCATAGTATGATACAGGTGTTCAGTTCTTTGACTTTATAGCCTATTAATTTTCTCAGCATCATGTAATTTTAAAAAGAGAGCTTATTCTGTCCTGAATTATATTTCCTAAGAATGGACATTTATTCTCTCAAAAATATATATTAATACTTACTCAGGAGCCACTCTGGATATACAAATAAAGTAATAATAGTCTTGCCCTGGTAGAATAACATCCTATAATACTTATTTTAGAACACTCAGATAATACAGATATGCGTTTGAATTTACTTCAGGATTTAAATTATGTACACAACTATATGTATTCATGTGTGTTTATATGTTTTTTAAAAATACTGTTTTCCCTCTCACAGTGCATAACACAGTACTATTGAAATCCTCGACTCATAAAGGCAACTTAGAATTTTCCTTTGAGATGGTATAAATATATTTTATCCGTCTAGTTAATCTCAATAGATTCACTCAATGTTATTTTAAATGTCTAGCCAGAGTCTTAGCTCTTCTTACACAATATAATTTTGACTTGATGTAACATTCTATTACATTACTCTATTGTAAATTCAAAGTTGGAGTAAAGTGGGGGTGGCGGGAAGGAGTCAGTTGTTCTGCTGATGAAGGAACAAAGTAGAAAGTGGGCTAGCTCGCCAAAAGTCAGTTCATCGAATTCTTTATTGATCAACTGGCATGGATATAAGGGGGAAATGGGAGACTTGATATAGAAGAACCTCTTTTAGAATTATTGTGGCATGCATGGGAGGCGAGCCTTGAGATCAGTAGCAAGTATCTGCAGTGTGGATCCTCTACCAAAATATCTTAATGGCTAGGGAACCTGATGGTCAATTTGGAGCTGTTTTCTTGTCTCAAACATTATTCAAATGACTGAGTGGGAAGTGACTTTTTGGTAAAGGCTCAAATTACATATTTTTTTTTCACCAAACATGAAAGGTTAAGGCAAGCATTTCAAACAAATGAAACACCCTTTGACTAAATTTCAAAGTACACATTGCTTCTAGGATGATGCTTCTCGACAGTATCTCATACTAGAAAGAACGTGTAGTATTGTCAGTTTCAGAGGCAATGTCCCATGGTGGTCAGGAGCTTGGAGTGTTGAACTGGAAATGGGTGTAAATATGTTTTTTCCTTCTAGTTATCTCAATAGAGTCACTCAATATAGTCAAATAAATTTGGTTCTGTCGTTTGTGGCTGGTTAATTTGGCTTGCACATTCTTCAAGGATGCTTTCTAGCACCTAAGACTGGAGTTAATAGTAAATCTAGCCATAAGGATGTAATGCAGATGAAAGGAAAGCATGCTTAGTAAGTAAGGACATGGCGTAATGCCTGCATATCACTGAAAAGGTGCTGAGTTTAGATGATGATGATGAGATAAGCTGGAGAAGATGGAGAAGCACCTGCCGGGAGTATTTGGTGTGTTGCATTCCGTGAAGCTGTGCCAGATAATAGAATGACACCCGAGAGTTCCTTTCTCCCCCCCATGATGCTAGAAATGATCATTTGTCAGTCCTCAGGATTTGAGATAAAATACAAGTCAGTCCAGTGCTGTATCGATCTGGTTCCCTGGGTTCAGAACATCAGGAATGTAGCGAGGTAGGGCAACTCAAGAGCTCTTCTCATTCTTACAGGGCTGACGTTCTGGAAATGTTCTCGTCTGCTCATTGCTTTATGAGAAAGACAAGCCATTTGGCATAATCTTGGAGCTCTCTTGTAAATGTTTCTTTTTTCTTTCCCCGTGTATGTTTTTTTTTTCATCAGAACTGAGATTTCTAATCTGCTTGCTGCAGTCTTGGTCCCGAGATGGAATCTGGGGTGTTTCCTCTCTGCTCCCCAACGCTGCTTCTCTGGATGAAAGCTGACATCACCCCATCTGAAGATGGCTTTACATCTGTACTCACAGGGAGAGAAGGAAACCTAGCTGTGATCCTTGGTCCAAGCTCAGGGTGAGTAAATGCCCTGCAAAGCACCAGGGAACCAATCAAGATGTTTTCTTTCTCTGTTTATATTTTGTTTTGGGACCTATCCAGCAGTTCTCTGGATTTACAACTGGTTTGGTACTCAGGGATCACTCCTGCTGGGCTCAGGGGACCATATGAGGTCCCAGGAATCGAACCTGGGTCAGTTTATATCTCCAGCCTCATGCTATTTTCTTTTGGTCCAAGGATACCTTATGACGTCTTAAACCACCTATCATTAGAGAACATTCTTTTTTTTTTTTTTTTTTTTTTGCTTTTTGGGTCACACCTGGCAATGCTCAGGGGTTTCTCCTGGCTCTGCACTCAGGAATTACTCCTGGCGGTGCTTGGGGGACCATATGGGATGCCAGGGATCGAACCCGGGCCGGCACAGGCTGGTCGCGTGCAAGGCAAATGCACTACTGCTGGGCTATTGTTCCGGGCCCCTGAACGTTCTGTCTAAATCTCTTAAGGAATCTGAATATGATTTCTTCCTCAGAGACTCTATGAGTTGTAATTTTGTGCCTTAGGGTTGGTGTGTCAATTCCTGCAAGTCACAAGGGTAGAGATGTGACTTCCTTGAGGATAGAATTCATGGGGACCCTCACTTTTGTATCATTTGTAGTTAACATAGCTCTTGGGTGATAATCAGTATATATTGACAGAACTATGGCATCACATTGCTTTGAGAGCATTTTGGGGTTTTGTCTCAGTAGGCTGGCGAGAGCTTCATAGTATATTATAGCGATAGTATATTATCAATTCTTCTACCATCTCAGTTCTCTGTCACACCGTGTTTGTGGCACGGAATGATTAATGACGGGATGCCAATGTCAACATGCCTTAACTAGAAGTGTTTCCTTTGTTTCCTGTGTGCTCACAGGCCCTTTAAATGGTGAGCATTTAAGCAGAATAGATTCTGATATCCTGGTAATTTTCCCTTGTCACATAACAGCTGTTCTTCTAACCTATTCCAGGTCCCTCAGACTCTTTTGTGTTAGGGCATGTTCTTCATTTTTAAACAAATGGAGATTATATGTATAATCAAGTAGGGTCAATGCATCAATTACAACCACTTACCCTCCCGTGCATGAGAATCAGTTTGAAAGTGTCTGTGTTTAACTTGTTTTCAAAGAGAAGTGGGAATATTTCACTTTATTTTGGGGCCACACCTGGCAGTGCTCAGGGCTTCTGCCTGGCTCTGTACACACGGGATCACTCATAGCGGTGCCTAGGGGGACTAGAGGCTGTGCCAGGGATCAAGCTGGGTTCCACTGTGTGCACGGCAAGTGCCATAACCCTTGTACTATCTTTTTGGCTCCTGGAAACAATTTTAGTGTGATTGATTTTCAGTTTAAATTTAGGATGAGAGCATGGGATTAGCAGGATGCAGGGAGTACCAACAACATAAAGATGACCTGGAGAGGAAGTAAATTTAAAATGAATCAAACTATCTGTGGTTAACGTTTATTCAGGAAATTGACACAGAACTCTTTATTGAATCACCATGAGACAAACAGTTAAAAAGCTTTTATGATTGTTCTTTAGTCATACAATGTTGCAGCACCCATCCCTCCACCAGCGCATTTCCCACCACCAATGTCCCAGTACCTCTTCCACCACTCTGCTGGAATTTAATCCAGGATTTTGGCTGCATAGACTCAGCTCTGAGCTCCTGCTGATGTCTTAGCAGGTAAACAAATAGCATTTCTGATGGACTCCTTGTGTTTTCCTCAAATTCAAGAGGCAATTCTAGGTGCTTCTTTAAGAACTTGGAGGCAGTGGTTCTTTCAGGTCTCCCACCAGTTTGTTCTAAGTAGAAAAGATTCAGTTTTCCCATAATTCTACAGTTTCTGCTCTCATCTCGGAGTGTGTTGGGAGCTAATACAGACTCTCAATAGTTTTTGTGTCTTCATGGCTTAACTCTCTGCCTTCTCTGTTTTTGTTTTTGGAGGGGGTATATTTCCATGGTGGCTAGAGGGGAGGTTTGAGGCCACACCCTGCTTAGGGGCTACTCCTAGTTTTGTGCCCAGGATTGATCCTCCAGGGCTTGGGGATCATGTGTGGTGGCGGGATTGAACCAGTGTTGGCTGTATGCAGGGTAAGCACCTTAATACCTGTACTGTCCCTCTGACTCGACCTTCTCTGTTATTTCTTTCCCAAAAAACATCCCCCCACCAATGTCATTTCCTTTTGTATTTGCTCCCTGGCTCTGGGGTCATTCAAGGCTAAAGGCTCCGAGGTCAAATTTAGAGAAGAGGTTCCATTTGTCCTCAATATTTCTGGCAACAGACCAATTATTCATTCTCAACTAAGATGCAGCTCTACTCTGATCACCGAGGCCAAGGACGGAACATGGCAAGAGAAGCTGGCATGTCCACCCATCTGGAAGGTGGGAGGAAATGGTGGCTGAGGAGGTCAGCTGCAAATCTTCGCTGCAAATTCAGAATTTGATTTATCTGGCGGAGAGAATCCAGAGCTGCCTTTTAAGCGATTCCCTCTTGTGATGGGGGGAATTCAACATCCAAACATCTTCCCTTTAAGGAGCCTGTCTAGGCTTCCTAAGTGAGTAAAACATGGGTTTGGGTTTGAGGGAAGTCTGGAGAAATGCGATGAAGTTCTTCAGCGTCATCCTCAGACTGTTTCGCTCATCTTCTGGCAGGAGAAATACTCCTCAAAGTCGGGTTGCTGTTACGTGTCCACCCACACACAGGCAGAACCACATCAATTAAGATCGCCCGTGGATTATAGAGGTCGGACACAATGCACCTGGGCCAAGCAGTGAATCAATTTTCCACCTCAACGGGCCAGCGCAGTGAAAGTAATTCTGATATATATGAAACTTGTGGTGAATACATATACATATATATGGATATTTTAATTTATGTGTCTGGCTCGACTCTCCTGCCGCTCCCACTCATCGTAGCACTTTACTCTTTCCAGTTGAAGCGGTTTGTCTCTTCTTGTTCTTAGAATTCCACTGTAGGAACCTGATCTCATTGGAGAGGAAAGTTCTTTTTGTTTTGCTTTTTTGGGTCACACCCAGCGATGCTCAGGGCTTACTCCTTTTCTTTTTTTGCTTTTTTGGGTCACACCCAGCGATGCTCAGGGTTACTCCTGGCTCGTCGCTCAGGAACTACTCCTGGCAGTGCTCTGGGGACCATATGGGATGCCGGGGATCGAACCCGGGTCGGTCGCGTGCAAGGTAAACGTCCTACCCACAGTGCTATCGCTCCGGCCCCTCGGGGCTTACTCCTGATTCTGCACTAGGACTTGCTGCACATGGTTCTCAGGAGACCATACAGGATGCGGGGATTGAACCTGGATCACCCATGTATGAGGAAGCGCCTTCCTGCAGTGCTATCTCTTGGTCCCGCGGGCAGTTCTGTAAGGAGCCTATTTGCTGTAATTCCACTGGATTTAGCTCTGCAGCTCTAATCCCACTGGTTCTCTGCAGTGACATCACATGCAATGCACAGCAGCCTGCGTTGAGATCAGACCTATCACAAAACCTTTCTTTAATGTATTTTAAAAAAATTGAAGGGAATCCAGTGGTTACTTATAGGAAACAACCAGAGGTGACCCTCCGACTCTTCCTTCTTGTTTTGTTTTGTTTTTTGCTTTTTTGGGTCATACCAGCGATGCTCAGGGGTTACTCCTGGCTCTGCACTCAGTAATTATTTCTAGCGGTTCTCGGGGGACCATATGGGATGCCGGGGGATCAAACCTGGAGTCGGCCATGTGCAAGGTAAATGCCCTCCCCCACTGTGCTATCGCTCCGGCCCCTGTTCCTCCTGTGTCACACGAGGCACATATCCGCATCGCAGGTTCTTCCCAGGCAGTCAGGACTTGAGCAGTGAGTAGTGGGTGACAGCGACAGCAGCGGGTGGGGGGAGCACGCGAGGCTGAAGCTGGGATCCCAGCACTTTCCTTTTAGGGGAAGACAGTGATTGGAGCACACCTAGCGGTTCTCAGGGGCTACTCTTTGCTCTGTTCTCACGGCATTTCTCTTGGTGTGCTAGAAGAACCATATGTGGTGCTGAGGGTTGAGCCGGGGTGGGCTGTCTGGAGCAAGCGCTTTGCTGTCTCCCTGGCTCACTGCTTCCTTTTTAAGATCACCCACGCTCGCTCTGAGGAGCAATGGCCAAGCTACATAATCTGTCAGGATTAGTGCTTCCATCCATAAAAGAGGTATAATAGAAGCAGGTGGTAATAGCTCAGAGGGCTAAAGTCAGCAGACACTTTCGATGCTGTTGGTCCCACACGCCATTGGTGTTTACTAAGCGCTTTTCTCTCTGTTACTTACTGGCTGTATGTTCTGGGCCATGTCTGGTGCGAGAAATCTAACTGGTGTGGTTTCACTTGAGCCTTCCATCAAGGTAAGAATTTCTCAGTCTCCCTATTTTCAGATGTGGGATTAGATCTAGGAAAGAAAGAAGCTCTCTCTCTCTCTCTCTCTCCATTAAGGAGTGCTGTAATTAAACCCAAGAATCTCTCAGTGTGTGTTTTCAGAAACTTTTGCGTTACAAAAGAAAAATGCTGGAAGCCCTGGTGGTGGTGGTTTTGCATTTTCATGTCTCTTTAGTTCTTTCCTTCAATGCTGGTCCCCCTCCCCATCATGCTCCTGTAGAAAAGGCATACAATGAAGCTGTAGGTCACAGAAATGGGTGGGTTCTGAACACAGATGTAGATGGAAACCCAGGAGTGACTGGGAATTCAAAGTGAACACTTAGGACCTGTCTCCTCCTTGCCTTTCTTCTCCAGAGCTTTATTTGTAAGAGGGAGAACTGCCGTGATACTGGCCGGGGTGGATTTCCGCTGTCTCTCATTTGGCCGCTTGCCCAGTTGAGGTCGGAGACTGAAATCACCCAGATTGTTGCCAGTGACTCGATGCTCACCCCTGGGGACTGTGACAGGGATCCTGGGCACAGATACCGAGGGATGAGGACAAAGACTGGAGTCCACACCGGGGTCAGTGTGCACCCGGGCACACGCAATGTGTCTACGGGGTGTGTGTAGGTGGTGTCTGAGATAGAAAACTCTTCGCACAGTTCAATTGCTTTGTGTTTCATGTGTCAGGAACTTCGGGTGGAATCATGATCAGACGTTAGCTGGTAGTAGACTAGTATTTTCACCTGCCTGACACTTGGAGTATGGAGGCACTGAGTCTCGCAGATTTAAATGTAATACTTCGTCTGGCGCCGCGTGTAGGACGTGCCTGGACAGGAGACATGGCATGTTCCAAGAAAATGCTCAGCCTGCTGTTCCAGTCGGGTTTCATTGCGGTGTCCCACCTATGGGATATTTGGGCCTGGCCTCTGACAGGGTGAATCAAATAATGCCCGATGACTCTGCAGCTTTCCCGGGGCCACCTGGGGTGGTAGGGACTCTGCACGCCTGGCAGAAGCATGTCGGCAGAGAGAATATCTTAGGGCAGTGTCAAATTTCTTCCCCACTGAAAGCTTTCAGAGAACTTTGCCCCGTTTCCAATAGGAGCCAGGCACAAGCTCCAGTGTCCTGGCACGAAGGCCATTTTTTTACTTTTATTTGTACTGTTTCTCTGGTGACAGTCTCATCTTCCAAGTCGAATGCCACAGGCCATTGTTTGTTTACGGCTTCTCTACATTTTCTCTTCACCCTAGCACTTGCCCTGGAAAGATCATAAACTATGTGACCGTGGCAACTGGGGGATGTTGTCTAGGAAGAAGGAGTTTGGGAAGTTTAGTTAAAGATGCTGGGAAATGGAGAAGTTACATATGAAAGGACCCGGGAGCTGTTTCAATGACGGATCGGGTATATCCCTTTATCTACTTTGAACATTCAGTTCCTGTCCAAAATGGTCGTTTCCAACTATATTAGTGTTGTATTGGGATATACCTGAGAAGCTTTCACTATCTGTGCTGCAAATCATAAGGACTAAGAGAGAGAGAGAGAGAGAGAGAGAGAGAGAGAGAGAGAGAGAGAGAGAGAGAGAGAGAGAGAGAGAGAGAGAGAGGCAGCCTGCCACAGAGCGTAGAGGCGGGATGGGGGGGGGGTGAAGGAGGGAAACTGGGGACATTGTATGTTCAGAGGTAAAGAGATGGGGGTTGGGACATTATATGGCTACCCCCGCCTCCCCCAAATAAATTGAGGAAACAGAGGATTCCTCTAACCTAAAAAAGAACCCTGATAATCTAGCAGTAAGCAGGTATTCAGCACAATAGCGTTTCTCCTAGTCAAAGGGTGGCAGTTGCAGCTGGTTCCTAGCCGACATACAGGATGGAATCAGAAGGGTTAGGAGGCCAACAGGAATTCTGTGGGATTAGGGGCCGGCAGGAATTCTATAGGGCCAGGCTTCACAACTTTGTCAGGCTTTGTATTTTTGGTATAAATGACACAAACCCGCCTTCTGGGTTGATGTGACGACTGCGCTGTGAGCCCTTGCTAGGTGGTTTCATCAGTCACCTCGGACTTAGCAGCAGTGTCCACACCATTAATCATCACCTAGTACTGGACAGCAGAATCCAGGATGGCCTGGCCGGACCCCCAGACAGTCTAGGCCCTCAGAAGACTAAAATTGAGCCCAGACTGGGCTGGTTTCTACCTAGGGTTTTTATGTGCAGGAGAATTCAAGAGTGTTGCTGTAGAAACTCAGACCCTTGCCATAGGGTGGGGCCGCGGGCTCTGTTTTTGCTGGCCGGGACCAGTTTCAATTCTTGCCCAATTTCATTTGCTCCTGTTCTGTGTCTGTTCTGTGTCTGTTTCTAAATTATTAAAGAAAAAAGTTATTTAATTTATCTGATTGTTTTGTTTTGGGTCCTCACTTCAGCAATATTAAGGAGTTACTCCTGGCTCTGCGTTCAGGAATTAGTCCTGGCGGCACATGGGGGACCATATGGGATACTAGGGGTTGAACTCAGGATGGCTGTGTGCAAGACAAGTGCTTTACCTACTGTACAAGACAATTGCTTTACCTGCTTCCATCTTTGGTTTTTAATTCTTAATTCTAATTTTTTTTTATTAAAACACTGTGAGATATCACTTGATCACTTGAATCCGTTATTCATCGATTTGCTCGAGCGGGCACCAGTAACATTTCCATTGGACCCTATCACATGCCAATATAGCCCAATGGCATCTGGTTGATTCAAGAATATGAAGAGCCTCAAACCGTTCCTTCAGGGTCTTGACAAGGAAGTCTGACCATCTTGTAGGTGGGCGGCCACGTGATCTTCTGACATCCCATGGGATCCAGTCGGTAATGGCTCTAGTCCAGTGGTTGTCTCCAAATCACATTACATGTCCAGCCCATCTGATTTTCGATGTTGGCAAACGGACAGCGTCCCTGAATCTGGAATAGCGATGGAGGTCAGAACTGCGGATTCCTTCTCTCACTTGAGTGAGACGTGATATTCCAAGCATAGCTCTTTCGATTCTTCTCTGGGAGACCCGAATAGCATTCTCATCCTGCTTTCCTAGGGCCCAGGTCTCTGAGGCATATGTTAATGCAGGGAGAATGGTGGAGTCGAAGAGATGTGCCCGGAACCGGTGGTTCTTTGTTCTTTTAGCTATTTCTTCGATGTTTTTGAAGGCATTCCATGCCGCTCTCTTCCCTCCCTGCGCAGTTCAGGTTTTAGGTAGTTCATCATGTTGATTTCTCGACCTAGGTACATATAACTACTGCATTCAGAGATGTTTGTTCCATTGAGAGTGAATGGGGCCTCTGGAACTAGTTCATTTTTATGAACATAGTTTTCTTTAGATTCAGCTGTAGACCTATCTTTCCACATTCTCGGTCGAAGTCAGCCAGCATTTGTGCCGCTTGGCTAATGTTTGGTGTTATTAGAACGATGTCATCAGCGAGCGGAGGTGGGTGTAGTTGGCGACCATCTATCTTCACTCCCATTCCTTCCCATTCTAATTGTCGCATGATGTTCTCGGGGTGGCGCTGAAGAGTTTTGGAGAAAGACACAAAAGGACCAGGAACTGTATTGTTCTGATGCATCCCTTCACCCGTGTACATTTCCTACCACCAAAGTCCCATATTCCCTCCTGTTACTCCCCACAGCCAGAATGTCTCTCGGCAGGCACTTCTCTCTCTCTCTCTCTCTCTCTCTCTCTCTCTCTCTCTCTTTTCTCATCTGTTGGGCATTATGATTTGCAGTACAGACACTGAGAGGTTATCATTTTCCCCTTGACCTACTTCCAGCACTCAGTCCATATCCAGCTATCATACTCATCATTGTCCTAGTGGTCCCTTCTCTATCCCATCTGCCATCTCCCACAGCACTTGAGGCAGGCGTCCAACTGTGGACTGGTCCTCCTGGCCGATGTGTCTACTGTCCTTGGGTATTAGTCTCATATTATATATTTTTTTTTCTTGCTTTTTTGGGGTCACACCCGCGATGCTCAGGGGTTTCTCCTGGCTCTGCACTCAGGAATCACTCCTGGCGGTGCTCCAGGGACCATATGGGATGCCGGGATTGAACCCTGGCCGGCATGGGCCGGCTGCGTTCAAGGCAAACGCCCTACCCGCTGGGCTATCACTCCGGCCCCATGTTATATATTTTTATATTCCCCAAATAAGTGCAGTCATTTTCTGTCTCTCTCCTCTGACTCATTTCACTCAGCATGATGCCCTGCATGTCTACCAATTTATAAGCTATTTGCATGACTTCATTTTTCCCTAACAGTTGCATAGTATTCCACTGTGTAGATATACCATAGTTTCTTTATTTAGTCGTATCTTCTTGGGCACTTAGGTTGTTTCCAGATTTTGGCGATTGTGAATAGTGCTGCAATAAACTTAGAAGTGCAGATGGTGTCCAAGGGTATATTCCAGGAGTGGTATTGCTGGGTCTTTGAGCCTTCGGCTGCCCCTGCCTGAAGAAATGCCTGTTCTAACAGGACATTCTTGATCAGGTCTGGCACATCGGTACTATCTGCCAGAATAAGGTCACCTTGGACATATAAACATCAGTTGTTGCTAGTGTTGATGCTGACTATGAGTAAAATACAGTTTTGCTTCTCTCTTTCAACCTTGGTACCACTGATTTCTCTGGGGAGCGTTTCATCTTCCATAGCCTTCATAGGATTCTGTCTATTCACCAGCCCCTGGAAACTGCCACTCTGTTTTCCGTCTCTGTGATTTGGCTCTAAGTGTGTTTCACTGGAGTGGACTCATGCCGCATCAGCCCTTTGTGCCTGACTCATAGTGTTGATCACTTGATCACTTGATTACTTGGCATCTCGTTATTCATCGATTTGCTCGAGTGGGTGCCAGTATCATTTTCATTTGACCCTATCACGTGCCAGTGTATCCCGATGGCATCTAGTTGCTTCAGGAATACGAAGAGCCTCAAACCGTTCGTTCAGGATCTTAACAAAGAAGTCTGACCATCTTGTAGGTGGGCGGCCAGTGATCTTTTGACATCCCGTGGGATCCAGTCGGTTACAGCTCTAGTCCAGCAGTATCATGTTGATACCCTCAAAAATTCATCCATGCAGTTGATTCTATCACAGGAAATTCCTTCCTCTTTGAAGACTGGCTGTTACTCTGTGCGTATTTTATGCCCATTTTGCCTGAAAGGTCATTAATGGACACTTTATTGCTTTCATGCTTTTTTTCCTGTTGTGAACAAGTTACTATAAGCATAGTACACACTTGTTCCTTTGAGACCTCAATTTCGGTTATTTTGCATAAATACCCAGATGTGAAACTCTGTGGCATATGAAAATGTACTTTTAGCTTTTAGGTGAAAGTGTTGTAAAAGCAGATTTCCTCCACAAAGGTGGCGCCATTTTATTCTCCCAAGAGAGGCTCCAAATTTAGGTGAAAGTGTTGTAAAAGCAGATTTCCTCCACAAAGGTGGCGCCATTTATTCTCCCAAGAGAGGCTCCAATTTGTCCATCTCTTCATCAACACTTCCGATATTTTTGTCATTACGTTGCAGTTTGCTTTGTGTGTCTTCATTGTTGGCGACACTGAGCATCTTTACATTTGTTTCTTGACTATTTGTGTATGCTTAGAGGAAAACTATTCAAGGCTTTTGTCATATTTTGGGGGTCATATCTGGCAGTGGTCAGGACCTACTCCTAGTTCTGTTTGGGGATGAGGGGACCAGGCTGTGCCATTTGACTTTGTATCTTTGGGGGCCACACTCAGTAGTGCTCAGGGCTTGCTTCTAGATCTTTGCTTAGAGATCAGTCCTGATGGTACTCGGGGAGACCATATGGGCTACCAGGGATCAACTCCAGGTTGGTCCCGTGCTCGGTAAGTGCCCTTTGTTGTTGTACTATCTCTCCAGTCCTTCCTTTCCATATGATTTCCTCTGTTCTACTTTCCATATGATTGCTTTGATGATTCACAGTTCCTTGAAATTCCATGTGAATTTTTTTTCTTTTTCTTTCTTTTTCTTTTTCCCCTCTACTGCAAATGATGCAGTTGAGTTTCCCATTTGGGGAAATCGCAGGGGGTCAGCACATCCGAGTGCATGGATAAGCCTCGGCCTGGGGAAATCACCTTCGTGATCCTGGTATCTCCCCTGCCACGTAAGTATTCCATGTGAATTTTAAGACTATTTTTTTCTGTTTCTGCTGAAACTACTACAGAATCTGTAGATGGATTTGCATAATATGACTTCTCAAGAAGTGTTCTTCCTATCTCTGGCCTTGGGGTGGATTTCCATTTGCTTATGTTTTCTTCAGTTTTCTTAAGCAGCATTTCATAGTTTTCATGAATTTAAGTTTCTACCTCCAAGTTATATAAAATTCTACGGGTTTTCCTTCTCTTTGGTACTCCTTCAAATAGATTTAAAACATTCTCCTTTTCAGATTGTTCAGTGTGAATGTATAGAATGACAATATATTTTTGTGTTAGCCTTGTGCCTTAATACTTTGCTGAGCTCATTTATTAGTTCAGGCTATTTTTTGGAAAGATATTTTGAAGTTTCTACAACTAAGACCACATCCTCTGCAAAGAGAGAGAATTTTACTTCTCTCCCAGTTCAGGTTTTAAAAAAATTTTTCTTTTTCTTGCCAAATTACCCTTTTCAGGACATTAGTACTAAATTGAATGTAACTGGTGAAATTGGCATCTTAGCCTTGTTCTGCCTTAGAGAGAGATTGGCTGTATTTTTTTGTATTACCTTTTTTTTGAAGCAAGACAGTTTTATTGAGACTTAGAAATGTTGCTGATGGCTTATAAAGTGGGAAGTAAAAGAGGTTGGCTCAAGAAGAGTATTTACACCTCTGTGCTCAACCCTCTGCGGCCACCAGTACTCGGGAAGTGCCTGGTCCAGCTCAGGTGAGTCCTAACCTTGGCACAGGTATTGTGAGTTCATCACCTTTCCCTCACAGGAAAGGATTTGAGGAGGAGGCAAACTGTGAAGCAAGAAAGTTTATATTGAAACTTACTTAAGTGTGAAGGGAGAAGTTCTCGTTCAAGAGAGAATATGGGCTTTTCCAGGTGGGAAGTAAGCAAAGAAACGTTTGTAAGACTAGTGAAATACATGTTCAAGGGAGAACACGGGCTTGAAAAGCAAACTAGAAAGCGGATTTTTGTATGTTATTCTTCTGCCCTTTAGTCTTTAAAAATCTAGTTACTATGTTTTCCTATGTGTGTAGATTCCATCTACTTTCTGTGTAGAGGAGGAATGGGTAGACCATGTGGATCCACTATGGCTTCCTGCCTGTTTTGTAAATAATGCTCTGTTGATACATTTCATGCCTGTTTGTTGCATTATCTGCTACCTTTGCATTATTATAGGAGAGTTGAGAGATTCTGGAAGACTCCATGCAGTCGCAAAGAATTTACTGCTTATTCTCTGGCTCTGCAGAAAATAAATTACCAATACACAGGATAGAACCTCACCCCATCTATCAACAAAATACAGTTTTACTTGTTTCTTTTCAAACTTCATGCCTTTAAATTCTTTTTCCTTGCCTTGCCGACTTGAGCAGCTTCTCCGAACTATGCTGAATGAAAGTGGCGAAAGCTCATTTCTTTTGGCTCTTTCCTCATCTTCGGGGAAGCTTTGAGCCTTTCACTACTAATTCCTAAGGTGACTGAGGATTTTGTTCATGGCCTCCTGTCAAATCCAGCTCCCCTTTGTTCACGAGTTTGCTGACCAATGTCTGTCAGAAATGGAAGCTGAATAATTCATTTGGTGATTTTGAGGTGTTCACTCACAAATGTATTTAGCTTTTAATTTAATAAAATGGGAAATCACATTGGGTTTCTAATTTTACACCAACTTTTTATTGCTTTCTAAGGGGGATGGTTTGGGCTACACATACTCTATTGAACTCAGGGATAACTCCTGACAGTGCCCAGAGAACCATATGATTTATTTCGATTATAGATTGATATAAAATAAAGTTCATATGGAGTGCTGGGGATCAAGCCTGATTGGACGTGTGCAGAGCAAGTGCCCCACCCACTGTACCATTGCTCCAGCCCCACTAATCTTTTATTTATTTTCAATTCCTATTAGAATTTTTTGTTACTGCTAGAAATTCATTTGGTTTTGATATATTTCCTTTTTGATATATTGTTTGAATTCCAATTGTTCAAATGTTGAATAGAATTTTTTCTTCTCTTTCTAATGGATCTGTAGGTATAGTTTTCTCATTCTGTGTCTGATTTCGCTCAGAGTCTGTGTATTGTGGCCCGCTGCTAAGCTCATTACTTCCTTTCTTTTATGTTTTCCTTTCCCAGTTCTAAGACGGAAACAGGTAATTGATTTGAATCTGTTCTAACCTTAGGTATTTAGTGCTATCATCTCCCTGAGTGCTATGCTACATTATTCTATACATTTTACCATATCATAGTTTTATTTTCCTTCTGTTCTAAGTCTCCCGTTTGAATTCCTTTCAACCAGTGACACATTCTTTATCTTCCAAATATTTAAAAACTTTAGGTGGGTGGTAATTTGTTCCAGTGTTAATTCCACTATGCTCATGGATTTTATATCGTCACTGTCACTGTCTTCCCATTGTTCATCGATTTGCTCAAGCGGGCACCAATAACGTTCCCCATTCATTGGGAATGAGGTCCATTATTGTTACTGTTTTTGGCATATCAAATACCCATGGGTATCTTGCCAGGTTCTGCCATGGCTCTGGGTTCATCCCAGTCTTTTCCTATGTCAGACCATCAACCATCCAGGGCCCACAGGGCAGAGCCTTGTGTATACACTCTGTCTCCTGTCTGCCACCTGCAGATGCAGCTGGGCACCACAGCCACACCTGCAACCTCGAGGGGCAGTATTATGTTGTATAACTTGAATATTTGTTTATTTACTAAGACCTTATTTATGAATGACCCAGATATTGACTTATCTTGGCAAGTGGTGCATGTGTATTTGTAAATAGTATGTACTTTATAGTTGTTGGGAGAATGACCTATATAATATGCATTACGTCACATTGATTGAGGATGTTATTCGTAGTATCTATCCTACTAGTGTACTGTGTGTTCTTTGAATTATTAAGTGTGGTATTACAACTTTTTGAACTCTTATTGTATGTAGGTATATATTTCCTCTTGTAGTTCTTTGAGCTTGTGATTCATTTATCGTCAGTGAGTTTAGAGTTATGTCCATGAATTCATCTCATTTAACTTTGTGACGTGATCTTTGATATTTTCTTTTCTATTTTAGCATATTAGTGCTATTTTTTCAAAAATTCAACATGGCAACCTTCCTAGAGTTGAAGTCTGTTGACCACTTCGTAGGTTATTGGTATATTTAGGCGTATGTAAATGATCTTGCTGTTTTTACTTAGGCTCTCTGTTCTTTTTCTCTTTTTCCCTTTTCTGTGTCTTCTTTTTATCTGATTTGAGTATTTTTACCCTTTTATTTTATTATATTGGCTTATTACTAATAATATTTGGCTTATAGCTTAGTAATTAATTTGAAACATAGTATTTATCTTTAATATGCTAGCTTTATCTTCAATTTATATTACTTGAAGATAGTTTTTTCAAATAATATTCCATATCATGTATATGTCAGAGGAATCACAAATAATATACTTATTTTTCTAATTATTTTAATAATGTATTTAACTTTTTTTTAGTTTATAATTAATTTTTTTTGGCCTTGGCAGTGGGGGTATTCCTAGCTCTGTACTCAGGTATCACTTGAGGGACTCTGGGTTGTACATAGGATGCCACTCAGGAATTGGGATCCTGGGACTGATCCCCAATTACCTAAACCCCCTCCAGGAACGTACATGCACTGCCAGCTTTGTGCACTCCCCGAATTTGAACAAAGGGAAGAAACAAAATCGCAGGTGTGGAGCCGATGGCAAAGCTGAACAAATTCAGGTCAGTCACATATGTGCAAGGCCAGCTCCTACCTGCCTACTCCACAACCTCTGTATTTTATTTCTGTGTGTAGATTGCCTATATGTCAAGTGCATTGGCATCATTTTGATTAGAATGGTTATGTTTAAATAGTTAAACAATAAAAACCATATTTCCCTTAAAGTTACATCCTACTGGCTTTTCATTCTGATTTTCACTCTACATCACCTTCCATTTCTTTGAGGACTTCGTTTCTTGTCATGAAGCCCTATGCAGTTGTTGTTTAGTATTGGTGGGTCAAGAAATGGCTTCATCTCACCCCTCAATTTTAGGCAAACAGCGTCCTGCCTGCATTTGGAAGAGAATCACTTCAGCATTTCTCTGGCATTGTTTTCTTTTTTTTTTTTTTTTTAAATTTTTTTTTTATTATACCACCGTGAAACATACAATTACAAAGGTGTTCATAATTGGTTCTTGGTAATACAGTATTCCATCACCCATCCCTCCACCAGTGCCCCATTTCCACCACCAATGTACTCCCCTCCCCCCCAGGCCGCCTTAATAGCAGGTACCCTAGTTTCCTCTCTTTCTCTCTCTATCTCTCTCTCTCTGTCTCTGCATCTCTCTCCCTCTTATTTTACACATTGTGGCTAGCCCTGCAGATATTTAGAGTTTATCACTTAAGTCTCTTTGTGTATATTCAGTGGTGAGTTTTAATCTGCCATTACCATTTCCCATATTTATTAAAACACTGGTATCTATTTATATCCTATTAATGAATGCAGTCATTCTATATCTGTCCTTTTCCTTCTGACTAATTTCACTCAGCATGATAGACTCCATGTCCATCCATTTGCAGGTAAATTTCATAATTTCATCCTTTCTGACAGCCGCATAGTATTCCATAGTGTAGATGAACCACAGTTTCTTTAGCCAGTCCTCTGTTCTCGGGCATTTAGGTTGTTTCCAGATTCTAGCTATAGTGAATAGCGCAGAGATGAATAAAGAAGTACAGATAGTGTTTCTGCAATGTTTTTCAGTCTCTAGGGTATATTCCCAGGAGTGCTATTGCTGGATCAAATGGGAGCTCAATATCTAGCTTTCGGAGGAATGCCCATATTGTTTTCCAAAAGGGCTGGACCAGTCGGCACTCCCACCAGCAGTGGATGAGAGTCCCTTTTTTCCCCATATCATGCCAGCACCGGTTGTTCTTGCTGTTTTGGATGTGTGCCAGTCTCTGTGGGGTGAGATGGTACCTCATTGTTGTTTTGATTTGCATCTCCCTGATGATTAAAGATGAAGAGCACTTTTTCATATGCCTTGTGGCCATTCGAATTTCTTCTTTTTTGGAAGCTTCTGTTCATTTCTTCTCCCCATTTTTTGATGGGGTTGGCTGTTTTCTTCTTGTGGAGTGCTACCAGTGCCTGATATATCCTGGATATTAACCCCTTGTCAGATGGGTATTGGGTGAATATCCTTTCCCACTCTATGGATTGTCTTTGTATCTTGGTCACCGTTTCTTTTGAGGTGCAGAAGCTTTTCAATTTTATATAATCCCATTTGTTTATCATTGCTTCCATTTGCTTGGTCAGTGGTGTGTCCTCTTTAAAGATACTTTTCGCTTCGATGTCGTAGAGCGTTTCTCCTATGTTTTCTTCGATGTACCTTATAGATTCATGTCTGATATCGAGATCTAGAATCCATTTTGATCTGACTTTTGTGCATGGCGTTAGAAGGAGGTCTAAGTTCATTTTTTTTAGACGTAGCTGCCCAGTTTTCCCAGCACCATTTGTTGAAGAGGCTTTCTTTGCTCCACTTAATATTTTTTGCTCCTTTATCGAAGATTAAGTGGTTGTATATTTGTGGAGTGCGTTTCAGGATATTCAGTTCTTTTCTATAGGTCTAATGGTCTGTCTCTATACCAATACCACACTGTCTTAATTACAATTGCTCTGTAGTAGAGCTTGAGGTTGGGGAAAGTGATACCTCCCATCTTCTTTTTCCCAAGGATTGCTTTAGCTATTCGTGGGGTTTTATTATTCCATACAAATTTCAGGAGTGTTTGTTCAATTTCTTTGAAGAACATCATGGGTATCTTTATAGGGACCGCATTGAATCTGTATAAAGCTCTAGGGAGTATTACCATTTTGATAATGTTAATCCTTCCAATCCATGAGCAGGGAATGTGTCTCCTATTTCCTCAGGTCTTTTATTTCCTGAAGTAACGTTTTGTAGTTTTCTTTGTAGAGATCCTTTACATTCTTTGTCAAACTGATTCCTAGGTATTTGGTTTTCTGCGTTGCAATTGTGAATGGGATAGTTTCTTTAATGTCCCTTTCTTCTCTTTCGCTGTTTGCATATAGGAAGGCCATTGACTTTTGGGTATTGATTTTGTACCCTGCTACTCTACTATAAGAATGTATTATTTCTAGGAGCCTCTTGGTAGAGAGTTTTGGGTTTTCCAGGTATAATATCATGTCATCTGCAAATAGTGATAACTTGGCTTCTTCCCTTCCTATCTGGATGCCCTTAATGTCTTTTTCTTCCCTGATTGCTATGGCAAGTACTTCCAGTACTATATTGAATAGAAGTGGTGAGAGCGGGCAGCCTTGTCTTGTCCCTGATCTTAAGGGGAAGGCTTTCAGTTTTTCCCCATTGAGAATGATGCTCGCTGTGGGCTTGTAGTAGATGGCCTGGATTATCTTGTGGAAGGTTCCTTCAATCCCCATTTTACGGAGAGCTTTCATCATGAACGGGTGTTGAATCTTGTCAAATGCCTTCTCTGCATCTATTGATATGATCATATGGTTTTTTATTTTTCTTTTTGTTGATCACTTGATCACTTGAATCCCGTTATTCATCGATTTGCTCGAGCGGCGCCAGTAACATTTCCATTGGACCCTATCACGTGCCAATGTAGCCCAATGGCATCTGGTTGATTCATGAATATGAAGAGCCTCAAACCGTTCCTTCAGGGTCTTAACAAGGAAGTCTGACCATCTTGTAGGTGGGCGGCCACGTGATCTTTTTGACATCCCGTGGGATCCAGTCGGTAACGGCTCTAGTCCAGCGGTTGTCTCCAAATCGCATTACATGTCCAGCCCATCTGATTTTCGATGCCTTGGCAGACGAGACAGCGTCCCTGATTCTGGAATAGCGATGGAGGTCAGAACTCCGGATTCCTTCTCTCACTTGAGTGAGGCGTGATATTCCAAGCATAGCTCTTTCGATGCCTCTCTGGGAGACCCGAATAGCATTCTCATCCTGCTTTTCGTAGGGCCCAGGTCTCTGAGGCATATGTTAATGCAGGGAGAACGGTGGAGTCGAAGAGATGTGCCCGGAGCCGGAGGTTCTTTGTCCTTTTAGCTATTTCTTCGATGCCTTTGAAGGCATTCCATGCCGCTCTCTTCCTCCTGCGCCAGCTCAGGTTTTAGGTCATTCATCATGTTGACTTCTCGACCTAGGTACACATAACTGCTGCATTCAGAGATGTTTGTTCCATTGAGAGTGAATGGGGCCTCTGGAACTAGTTCATTTCTCATGATATGATGTATTATGTTGATTGACTTGTGGATGTTGAACAATCCTTGCATTCCCGGGATGAATCCCACTTGGTCATGGTGTACAATCTTTTTGATGACTCTTTGGATTCTATTTGCTAGTATTTTGTTGAAGATCTTAGCATCTGTATTCATCAGGGAGATTGGTCTGTAGTTTTCCTTTTTTGTGACATCTTTGTCTGCTTTGGGTATCAGGGTGATATGTGCCTTGTATCTGAATTTTATTTAGATTGATCTCCATTTGGAGATCTTTAGGTTTATTAATACTTCCTTCTTCAGTATCTGAAACTTCTAATTCAGCATTTTTTTAAAAAACTAAAACATGGAAATCTGGGAATAGAATATGGGTCCTAAAAATAATCATCCAGGGCCTGGAGAGATAGAAGCTCCTCTCCCCTCTAGGAGTTTGCCTTGCATGCGGCTGACCTGGGTTTGATCCCCAGCACTCCATGTGATCCCATATAAAAAGTCATAAGCTGCAGCTGCAGCCCTGAGCCAACAGCAGGGAGCGGGGCAGTGTCACGGCGCCTCTAGCTAACTGCACCCCTCGGCCGCCTCTGCTTCTGCCCCCCTAACCTCAGAGTGTCTCACGGGAATGCCCAGTGCCAAGACCTATGTGTAAATCTTCGAACATGCACATACAAGCAGGTACCCAGAGCCTTGGGATCTTCATGAGTCCTTTCTTCAAGGTCCAGTTGTTTGGCTCAAGCCAAAGATTCCTTCCTGTCCTGGCTCCCAGGACATGCTACGGGGCATGATGTACCCTTGAGAGCAGCTTTGCAGGGAGAAGCCTAACCCTTTGCCATCGGTTCCACACCTGCGATTTTGTTTCTTCCCTTTTGTTCAGATTCGGGGAGTGCACAAAGCTGGCAGTGCATGTACATTCCTGGAGGGGGTTAGGGTATTGGGGATCAGACCCAGGATCCCACATGTAAAAACATGGACTGGCCTTTTGAGCCTTGTCCCCACCCTCACTTTCTGTGTGTGTGTGTGTGTGTGTGTGTTCTATTGTTTGTCTCTTGGGGCCACCCATGCGGGTACTGAGGGGGTTACTCCTGTTTTTATTTGCCCAACTCTCATGGTGGTATTCTGGGGACCAGGTGTGGTACCAGGGATTGAATCTGGGCCAGTTGCTTGCTAGGCAAGTGCCCTACCCACTGTACACTCTCGGCTACTTTGTGTTTTTAAGTGAAGATTCTGTCTCTTGTGATCAATGATCACTGTATCACTGTCTTCCTGTTCATCATTGATTTGCTCGAGCAGGCCCCAGTAACATCTCCATATGTCCTGCCTCATGCTAGTAGAGCCCAAGGGCATCTGCTTGCTCCAGGAACATAAAGAGCCTCAATCCATTCCGGAATGAGGTCTATAATTGTTACCTATATCTGGCATATCAAATACAACACGGGTAGCTTGCCAGGCTCTGCCGTGCAGGTAGCATACTCTTGTAGTCATCTCTAAGTCCAGAATTTATTGATGAACTGCGCGGCTGCAAGTGGCGCTCAAGCCGGGCTGTGATAGGCTGGTCTGCTGGGTGGAATTCTGACAAGTGTGACTCTCTAATGGCCCTAAGTGCTACTTTTCACGTTGTCAAAGCGGGGTGTTGTTGATAGGCATCTAACACATTTCTGATGAATGTATACTTGTAGCTCCTAACACTGTGAGGACCACATGGATTATAGTATTCCCTAGAAATTACCCACCTGAAAGAAATGACTTTTCAGTTCCTGCCATTGTATTGGTTTAAGCGCTACCTTCCCTGCTCCCAGTTTCACTTGCTAATAGTCAAGGAGTCGCACGCCATCGGCACAATTCCACCCCTAACCAAATCGGTTGTTTCCAGGATGAAAGCGGTGATACAGACTGAGCCACTGGGACAAGAGTCCAGGAATTTTGCTGTAATTAATGGGAACCATCTGGCAGGACTTATACAAACCCAGGGACTTCCTTTAAAACTGGAGAGAGGGGGCCGGAGCGATAGCACAGCGGCTCAGGCATTTGCCTTGCATGTGGCCGATCCAGGTTCAATTCCTGGCATCCCATATGGTCCCCCAACACCATCAAGAGTAATTCCTGAGCGATGAGCCAGGAGTAACCCCTGAGCATTGCTGGTGTGACCCAAAAAAGAAAACAACTGAAGAGAGGGACACAGAAATAGGAATAACCAGTCTGGGATGAGAAAGTCAAGCATGTTCCTCAAATAAGCACCCCCATCAAGTAAGCATTTTCAAATCAGGCACCAATAAATTAGTCCTTTAAGGAGCCTATTTGAGTTGGGTCTTTAACAAGTCGTTCTTGAAGACACATTGGTTTGTAACACTTATACCACCTAGGGTCTGGCCATGAGGGGGCAAAGATGGCTGCTGTTATTCTTGCTGAAAGGTGCTGGTGCCCGATTACAGGAGATGCTGCATTCTGGGAGCTTGTTCTGTCAGCCCTTCCCTGCTCTTCTCTGAGCAGCCAGTTTGTGTCAGCAGGTCTCCAGAAACATGACCTCAGGCCTCTGTGTGTGTGGTCAGCCCCATGGGAAATGCCCCATGATCCCGTTCAGAAGGTGCTTTTCCAATACTGGGGCATTCACCTCTTCCCACATCAGCCACACGGTTTGTAGACTCAGCTAATTGCTCCCCCAAGTCATGGCAAAGCTCTTTGGGGTAGGGGTGTTGGAGCCCCAGTGAAAGAAGGATTTAACGAAGCCTTGGAATGAATAAAACATCACATCCTCCATCACCTCTTTAGAGGTGTCAGGGGATTCCATGTACTCTGAGAGGGGGTCATCATTCTTTAATGACAGCTTGTTAACATTTAGGTGATCATTTTGTGTTTTCGAAGTCACTGTCGCTGAGTTAAAAAGGGAATGTTGGGATTGAAGGCACAGAGCAGAGCTCCCACCTGGAATGAATAACCTGCTTTCATTAGTGCCTATAAGCACTGACTGAAGTGAAAACGAAGAAGGAAACGTATGTCTACTGCTCTGAGTGTGGCAGTCCCGGTCTTACTAAGTGGATTTGGTTCTCCAGTTGGCTGGGTGTATTGTTTCTTGGCTTCCAGAGCACCTAAGTTGGGGGCATGTGTGTTCTGAAAAATAACTGTTGAAATAAGGACTCCGTAGTCCCACAGTCGAAGGGGATTAACTCCTGGATGCTCAGAGGAGCGGTCCGGCAGCTGCAGCAGACTAGAATGCAGAAGCTCAGCCCTGAGTCTCCATTTGCTGAGGCAGAAGCTGCATTTTTGTGTTAAAATTGCTGGATAATTATCAGAGACTGGAGAGATTGTGAAGGGAAATGCCAGGGGACATTGTCCCCAAATGTAGCAGGATGTTACAAACACCGGAAGGGCTTGTTTAAAAACTCCCAAAGCTTGTTGAAAATAACAGTTAGATGGGTCCTGATCCTGAGGCCTTTCCTGGGAGGTGAGGCAGGCCTTCAGGTGCTTGAATTAATAACAAACCTCTCCAGCGATTCCGTTACACAGGCTTGAGAAGGCTGCAGATTAAAGAGTCTGCTTACTGTGTGGGCAGTCAGGAAATTGTAGCGAAAAGAAATAGAAATCGATGTTGTGTTCTGGAGCCAGACAGCAGATGTGTGTTAGTGTCTGTGTACTTGTATGCATATGGGTAATTAGATATGTACATGGATATATTCATGTATGATCCACATTATCTTACACACAGTACATATCTGCTTCTCTGCTTGTACATATGCCTGAATGTCAAGGTGACAGCTTCATTTACCTATTCATTGTTTTTGTGAGGCAAGAAAGTCTTTATTGAAAATTATTTAGAAAGTTGTGTGGGGAGAGAGAGGGAGAAGTACGTGTTTAAAAGAGAATAGAGGCCTCTCCAGAGACGCAGAGACAAGCTCATGAGACAAGTGTTCAGGGGAGAATATGATTTTGAGGATCGAGCCTGGGAGCACAACTTTAAAGGCCCAGAACTTGAGCACCGGCCTAGGTCTGGGCGGTATTAAATATATTGGGTTTTTTTTTTTGAGAACCTGAGCTCAAGCCTCTTTTGTACGAAAACTCTTTAGTAGTAGCCTCAGTGTTGGAATATGATAACCAGATGGAAATTGATTATGGAGAGTAAATCAAGGTTCTCATGAATAACACATTTGGTGAACATTGGGAGGTGTGACAGGAAGCCAACTCCATGTAATTTAAAGAGATGGAGTGACTTTTCAGAGTAAATTCTTGGTCATGAATCAAGAACCGTGATCTCCAATTTTCAGGGTTTTTTTTTTCTGGAAGCTTTTTGAAATTCTAGACAGAAACCCATAACTTACATTCTACATCCTGTGAAATAAAGTAATGTGGAATTAACTCATGTGCAAGTTGACTGCTAAAACACTTAATACTTCAGTTCAACAAATATTTATTGAGCATCTACAAAAAAATATTTGGGGATAAGAAAGTTTTAGTCATCGGTCTATATTCAAAGAAGCTTGAAATACCAGGGAAACAAGAGTTGCTGCTTTGCTTTATTCATTCTCCCACTTGATACATACCTGAAGTGCCTTATGGGGAGCAAAGTGATTGAATATGTTGTAGTTATTCACCTTTGGGGTAGAGCTTATATATGGACACAAATGACCAAAGCCATTATGAGCAAAAGGGAAAATTCCAAAGGAGAATAATCAGAAAAATACCTAGATTTAAAGGTCTACTGGAAATCTGCATCTATTTGAATGTTGAGGAACATTCACCAATAATAGTGGCCAGTGGACTTAGAGGTAATGATGAATTTAGTCAGATTGGAAGGTGATGGTCAACATCCTAGAAAAATTTGATATGAAATGTTCATTGTTCTATGTGCCCTGGGCAGTGAGGAGAAATGCTGTAGAAGGCAAAAAATACAGCAGAAATCTGGAGGAAAAATAAATGGCTGATATTCAAAAATATCCTAATAGCAAAGGGAAAGTTGCTTCCTATTTTATTCATTTTTTATGTTATATTTCCTTTTATTTTTATTGAATGTTATTGGGGTATGATACCCACATGGCAGAGCCTGGCAAGCTACCCATGTCGTATTTGATATGCCAAATACCAGTAACAATTATAGACCTCATTCCCATGACCTGATGGAATGGTTTGAGGCTCTTCGTGTTCCTGGAGCAAGCAGGTGCCCTTGGGCTCTACTTGCATGAGACAGGACACAAGGAGATGTTACTGGTGTCCGCTCAAACAAATTGATGATTAACCGGAAGACAGTGAGACATTGATACAGTTATTGGGGTGTCAACCTCGGATGCACCATTTGGGGGTGGGGGCTTTGACAGTGTCCTAATGTCCAGAACATGTAGACATGGTATCTGTAGTTGGCGCCTTCATTGTCCATAGAGTATTTCAGTGCTGTCAAATGGAGTAGAACCTTTGGTGCCTTGGAATTTTATTGGTTGGAAATGGTGGGAGACCAGTGGTGGTTCCTCCTCCTCCTTCCAGGGAGTTCTCACACATCACTGGGTCAACTCCAAGACAAAAAAGACACAAAAATGTCAACTTCTCTTTGCACCAACTCCCAGTATGAGTTCAAAGTCCCACCTGAGGCTCCAGATTTCTAAGAACACCTTTATTTCAAGCTGTATGCCTTGACCTAAACATATTATTACCAGCTTTGCAGCCATTAACTGGTGTGTGATAACAGGTTAAAAATAAACTTTCAGGGAGGAAAGACATTGAAATTGCTTTAGATTATGTTTCCGATGAGGCGGTGTTTATGGGGTCAGCTAATGTACCATATTCTTTTGTCTCATGTTTGCTTATGATTCTGGATTTGGGAGTGGAAAGTGAAAGTGATTTTTACAATGGCAGGTTTTCTAGGAGCTACCAATGATCCCATATTATGCAGTGATTTTTGAAATCTACAGCTTTGAAACTCTCTCTGTCTCCCTCTCTCTGTCTCTCTCTCTCTCTCTCTGTTACATTCATGTTCTAGTCAGTAGCCAAAGCCATCAATCTTTCCTATGTGTGGGCTGTTCACCCACCCACCACATGAAAAGAGAAATTTCCTCCCTCCAGGTTTGCTGGCAGGATTAGATGTCACGAAATGGGTTGACAGAGCGTTTGGCACACGGGCGGTGCTTAATGAATGGCAGGGCGGGTTTTTATTCAATTTACCCACTGTGGTCTATGCGAATAGAAGCCATTTTCAGAAGTGCATTTTCTTTTACCCTTCCTTTCCCTGTGGTTTTGTGAGGGTCCATGCTCACCAACTTGGCTGGGATGCTCACCCTGGTCGCCAATGCTGTATGTGGTACTGAACATGGCCCCAGAATCATAACTGGCAGCCCAGACAGGAAGCATTCCAGATGTGACTCGGTACCTGAGATTGAATTTGCGTTCTCATTCCTACAGGTGCACGCTGAGTCCCACGCCCGGTGCCCCACCAGAGGTGTTGTTTTATTCCTCAAAGGAGCTGGGCTCCCTTTGTGGAACCCTTGTCATGCCTGCCCTTTCCATCGGCAGCACTCACACTCCATAAGGCATGTTTTGGGGATGCACACCCCGGGGCCAGGCCTGACCTGCTCACGACGATGCTCATTGCTAATGACCATCCGCTCCAGGACTCCAGACTGTTCAGCAGTGATGGATAATGATCGCATTTCAGAGTTGGGTGCTCAGAGCTGACGAGCATATTTCATCCTTGGCTCGTTCGTCACCCCCTGGTAAGTCAGAGATGTGGGGCTGGCCTGGGGCGTCACCACGTGCACCTCGGCGCACACCACCCCCAGCTTTCGCTGACTCCCAGATTGATTTTCCCATCCTGAGTCCGCTGCAGCTCTGTGGGAGCCTCTTCTCATTAATATTTGGTGGCATCCAGGTAGACAGTCTGATGGGGGAAGACGTGATCGGAGAATACAGGGTCAGGCTTGTGTTTTATCTGCTGCTGTATTGAAATAACCAGGGCTGGGCTTTGGCGGGGAGAAATCTGCTCACTGGGTAAAATATGAGGTAATATGGTTAATTCTGCATTAATTTCCGTAACCGTTGGCAGGTCTCATGAGAACAAGAGAAAACTCTAACCCAAGTTGTGTCACCCAGCTCATAAGGGTTTAATCAAAGTTTCATTTTGAGCCGGTATTGGATTTCCCATAGGGTGAAAAGAGTCAAAAAATGCAGAGGTAAGGGGTTTCCTGGGCACCGCTTTGTTTTATTCATTAGTAAGATGTCATCGAAATGCTTGCTCTGAAGGGGTTGATGTTGGACTGCAGTGATGAGAGAAAAGAGCAGCACTAACAATACCGCCACCAGCACCAGCAAAAGGCACGTGGATTCAGAGTTATTGAGTGTTTAAGGTGAGTTGGTGGGGCTAAAGTATTTTCTTTTTGTCTATTTTGCTCTTATTTTTTGGATCATACTCAGAGGAGTTCAGGACTTATTCCTGGCTCTGTGCTCAGGCATCACTCCTGGCGCAGGCTCAGGGAACCTTATGGAATCCAAGGGTTTTATGGAAACCCCTTGGATTTGGTGACCCAGGGGAGCATCCCAGTCAAGTTGGTGAACATGGACCTTATGGAAACCTAGGGGTCCAACTAGGTTGGCATGTCCACCGTAAATGCTGTGCTATCGTACAGCTCTCTCATTGATCCTTCCCTTGTAGTGTGCTTTAGTGCTCAGAAAGGATCCCTACTAATACGAGGATTTGCATCTAGTGGGATAACCACCACAGGATATTAAAAATACTAGCAGTTCATAATATTAATAACAATTTATATTGGAATATGGAGAAAGAAAAAAAAATCCAAAAATCACTGGCCACGAGCAAGATGTTTCCAAATCTCAACACTGAGTGCTTCGGCTAAATTGCAGCTCTCTTCTATGTTGTGCTCTGTAAACACTGGAGGAATTTTTGTTCCTCTGTGCACTGTTGATACATCTACAAATGCCCTGTTTATAAGCACTGCTTATAGTGTTTGTTTTATGAATTAGTGCCTGAAAGGACTTGGGTTTAAGGCAGGAAAACAACACCTAGCTCCCTAAAGATCCCCTCTTTCCTGCACTCCCATTTGAGCTCAGATGCAGGGAGGGCAGAGAAAAAAATACCAGGGTCAACTTGCCTGTGGCTCATTGCAAAGTGGACAACTTGCTCTAGTTTCACTCTTTTTCTATTCAACATTTGTATACATATGATACACCCAAGCATTGCTTTAGAGTAGTTTTCCTCAGCTTTCTGTTGTGGTTTGATTTCATTATCCTCACCCTAAAGACATCTTTTTAAAGCAATTTTTTCCTAATTGCCTCCCTGTTCCTCTCCAACCCCCGCCCATGAAATTTTAATACCACAATTATATATTTATGGTTTCGTGTGTTTGTGTGCGTGTGCTGAATATACAGCTATATTTTTTGAGTAAAGTAAGATAATTTACCCCCCCCCCAAGAGACAACTTTTGTCCCCTTGAGAGGCAGGTAGGGAGAGTTAAAGCTTCCTTTGAGATAGGACTGTGACAGGTACAGAGACTGGCCCAGACCATCCTCACAAAGGACTATAATCTATTGGAGATGAGACCCTGTAAACACAGAACAATCATACTAATTACTGCAGTAACAGGCCTAGCCAGGAACATGTGCACCAGGGACTTCTGGTCTACCTGTGAAAACCTCTTTGGGCAGGGGGACGGAGCCCCAACAATGAGTGGAGTGCGTAGATGAAACGGTGGCTGGGAGTGCAGTGGGTGCTATCAGAATGTGCACGGGGAGTGAGAAGCATCTGGGAGAAGAGAGGAATTCCTTTGGGGGAACTTGAGTCACTGTTGACAAGAGACACTGGGAATTTCAGGAATTCTGCCCCATTTCTAACCATATGAGAAAGCCTGAACTCAGCTTCGAGACTCCTGGGAGTGTACTCAGGTTTAAGCCAGGGAATGCTAACAAAGATCAGGCGTATGTGTCCTATAGACTTTGCACGGGCCCTTTGAATTTTCCTCTGAACTTGTTCTCTGTGCTGAAGACTGTCTATCAACTGTCCCCTCTCTAGGGCACGCCATGCCAATCCGGCTGGTCAGTGCATTGGGCACTCATTTGACAGCAGACTCAGGGGAAGTGTTTCCACTGTGGGATCATCTCGCTGCAGATGGCCCTCCAACAGTACCCAGCCACTCTTCTACTGCTATTGCTTTGACTTTGGAGCTTCTGCTCACTTTGTTGTTGTTGTTGTTTTCATTTTGCCATTATACTTGGGGGCATGTTCCTGACTCTGTGCTTAAGGACCACTCCTGGCAGGGCTTGGGGGATGATTTTGCCATTGTACTTGGGGCGTGCTCCTGACTCCATGCTTAGGGACAGAGTCACTTCTGGCAGGACTTGGGGGATGATGTTGATGCCAGGAATTTTTTGCATGCCAGGCAAGTGCCTTACTTGCTGTACTATCTGGCCTTAAGCTATACTTCCTAGTAGCCAGAGTCCTCACTTCTGTCTCCTTTCCAGCCTTTTTTGAATCCTGGATTTCTTGTTATAAAGTGAGTGAGGCATTATTAGATCTTTGTATTATTGCCAGTGGGGACTAAACTGGAGCAGAAAAAATTTGGAACAGTGGGAATGGATGGAATTTGTAGCAGTGTTGGCCAGTTGCAGTTCTGCCGGTCTCAGATTCTGGGAGTGAACTGGTCAGATAGACCCTGATAGAGCATCGCATTTTAGACGAACCCTCTCTCCTTGGTCTCCATTTGCCCTTGTTTTCTTTAGCAGATGTTTTCTTCAGTTACTTATCTGCTCCATAAGATGCATCTATGCAAAAAACAAATTAAATCTTGCTCTTATCTTAAGGAACTATAAGTATTTCCTGGAAAGAGAGAAAAGAGAGAGAGAGAGAGAGAGAGAGAGAGAGATGAGGAAGAGATACCTAGACATCTGATATGGAGAGTGTAATATAAACTCTCTTCACTCTTCACCCCTGTGATTCTCACTCTGCATCTAGTTAGAACATTGACTGTTTAAGCTCCTCACATTTCTGTCTCTGTCTCAAATGTTACTCACCCACTTTCCCGCTCTCTATACAGGGTTACACCTCTCCATTTGTTTTGTGATACATTAAAAAAGGAATTTTCTTCTGTTTAGAGCTAAATTCCCTTCTTATGCTCTTGGTATGTCTCCTAAAATATATTCACAACTGAGTTCCATCTGCTAAATAATAATGACCTGAACAATGAGAGCTTTCTGAGTGTCTGTTGAGTATTTGGAACTATGCTACAAGATTCATATCTATTATTTCACTTTCTCTCTATTATTGGTCCTATTTTACAGTCTGGGAAACTGAGGTTCAAAGGCAGCTTTCCTGAGATATTTTGACTTATATGTGGTGGAATCAATATTTGAATTTGTGTTTCTTAGAATTTGTAGCTGGATGAAGTTCTTCCCTGCACCGTATTATATGCAATACCTTCTGTTTCGTTTTCTTACAAATATTCTCAAATGTGTTGGTTGGAGTGTGGTGAAAAAAGAAAACTCTCATCCACTGCTGGCGGGAATGTTGTCTGGTTTATCCCTAATGGGAAACAGTATTGAGATACTCAATAAACTAAGAATTGTAAATTAAGAATTATAAACTAAGAATATAACCCAGCAATTCCACTTCTGGGCATCTCCCCAAGGACACAACATGTTAATTCAGAAGGACCAATGTGTGCCATTATCTATTACATCACTTACTACAATAGCTACGATACGGAATCTACCTGGGTGTCTAACAATAGATAACTGGACTGTGTCTAGGTGTTCTCTACACACAGTGGAATGCTGTGTAGTTGTAAGGAATAATGAAATCCTTGAAATTCACTGCAACTTGGATGGAACTGGAAGGTATCATGTAAATGGAGTGAGCTAGAAGGGAGGAGGACAAAACAGGATTATCTCACTTATATGTGATACACAGAATGACTGGATGTGGGAATGCAATGTTTGAAAGGGAATGCCTAGATGACCCTGGGCACAGAGCATAGGAAGGAGAAGACAGGAGGAAAGCAATTGAGGTGGGGCACAAGGGTGGAGGGGAGGGAGAAGATATAGACAAGAGCAATGGGGGAGCGGGGGCAGGGGTATCTGAGTACATCAGTGACATAAAAGACTGGCATAGCTAAACATTCAAACCACAGAGTCAACAACACTGAGAGCAGGATATCCAAAGTTCAACAACCAGATTTAAAGATGCGCCTGTCAAAGGGTCAGGGGTGGGGGTGGAAAGTGGGAGGGAACCTGGGAATCCTGGTGGGGGGGAAGAAGATCCAGTGATGGGATCGGTCTATCTAAAAACCAGCTGTGTAAATCATGATGCTTTAATACAAGTTTCAAAAATATGAAAAAATTCTGAGAGTTAAAGTCTCTTCTAACTGTCCGCTTTGACTTCTAGTCCCTTGCTATCTATTCTGCTTGATTTCTCCTCTCCCCTCCTCTCTCCAAAAACTTATCTTTCAGTGATTTATGATGTCACGGTGGCCAACTTCCTCTCTCCTTTGTGAACATAGCTCTCAACATTGCTTGCATGTCTTCACTGCGAGGGATTGAACCACAGGTTGACTGCATGCAGGAAAGAGCGCTCCCCACTGTACATTATCAGCATCATGTCAGCCGCTCCTATCGGTGCTTTTCATCTGTTTTGTCATCAGCATTTCGAACACATTTTTGTTTCTTTCCATCGGGAATTTAAGATGTTCTTTCGGTCTGAAGACCAACAGTCTCTTCAGCTCGAAACCCTTTACTCTGTTGGGCTTTATTTCCTCTTCCATTTCCTCTCTGGCTTCTACTTTTTCCCCTACCTTCTATTAATTGAATTTCAGGCCTCTTGGATCATTTTTATTCATACCTTAAAATTCTTCTTTTATTTTGATCTTTCACTCCACTTTGTTCTCCATATAGGACGCTGCCCAACTCTGTGCTTCAGAGCGCTTCCCTTTTATTTCCTAGTCTCTACAGAGAATGCATTGTTTCTGTGTCAAATAATAATTCAAAAGTGCCTTTTCAAAATATGGTTAATCCATTTAAATATTATTCTCTTAAAAATAAAAATGCAGCAACTTTCCTGAGATAGCTAGTGACTTTGGCACCTCAGGAGAGTTTCCTTCTTCCTCTGATTTTTTTTTTTTGCTTTTTTTGGGTCACACCCGGCAATGCTCAGGGTTTCTCCTGGTTCTGCACTCAGGAATTACTCCTGGCGGTGCTTGGGTGACCATATGGGATGCCGGGATCAAACCCGGGGCAGCACAGGCCGGCTGCATGCAAGGCAAATGCCCTACTCACTGGGCTATAGCTCCGGCCCAGATTTTTTTAAATCATAGTTTAGGTAACATGTTTACAGTAGTGTTAATTTTCATGGTTTTGACATAAAAGTGCCAATTCATCATTACCAAAAAAGCATAGACTCCTCCACCACTGTCCTTGCATCACTTTCTGTCTGTCCCTTCCTCTCTCCTCTCCAAGCTTGATAATCTCTGCTCTGCAATCAAAACCAAGGGATTTTTTTCCCTTTTTTCTTTTCTTTTCATTAAACTTTTCATTAAAATTCATCATTTGATATTGCAGTTCTCTTGTTTCACTATGTAAGGCAGAAGAGTATAATTATATAGGTTTTTGTTTTTTGTTCTTCTCCCTCTTATTTCACATAACATGATACCTTCAAGTCATATGTAAGTTGCAGCAAAATACAAGAGGTCATCCCTTTTATAGCTGCGTAATATTCCATTGTGTATATAGACAGTGACTTCTCTGTGCAGCCATCTGTTGTTGCATGTTTGTTTCCATATCTTGGCTATTATAATTAGCATTTTCGTGGCCTTGAATTGCTTTTTTGTTACCCACATGAGTCTTACCTGTGGAGTATTACACCTCTCCCTAGGGCTCCAGTGCCTCTCCCAAAGAATGTTCCAGCAGGCAGATCACTACTTCCCTTGAAATGCAGAGGTCTCTTTCAAGACCAAACGTTTCTGTTGTAACTTTTATTTTAATATAGGGAACTCCTTCTATCTTGGATGTTCTGAATGAAATTCTTCAGGTGATTATTTCAATTGCCATGAGATAAACAATAAAAGGCATTAATTTAATTTGAGACTTATAGTCAAGCAGAACTTTCTGGAAGAATTATTTTTAGACTAAGGTTGGAAGGACATGAGGGTTAGAAATTGAATTTAAGATCTACACCTTCCAGCAGTGTTGTAACCTCGAGTCTACAACATTGCCAGTCATCTATGACCTATGACCATTATTTTGATAAGCAGAATCATGTTTTTCCCTCAAAGGAAAAAAATGTGCCAGCCAATAATTTGCATTGTGTTCAGTCCAGCCACTTTTTATAGCTGGAGAGAAAAGGACTGTCATACATACTGTCTCTTTTGGTGACAGAGAGAAGCTGGTAGAAATCTATGAGGAAGATAGTTCTAAGTAAACAAACAATCTCTATGGGAGAAAACACTTGATTATTTTCCTCTTTGCAATGCCTGTAACAGGGACAAAGTGGCTGAAGGTCGAGCAATCATCTTGAAGCCCCAAGGATAGTCACCTGCCATAGACATATGACAGATGGGAGAACCTTGGATTCCCAC
>JAJIBD010004234.1:0-44600 GCA_021461705.1 Cryptotis parvus | reverse complement strand
CTAAAAAGCTTCTGCACCTCAAAAGAAACGGCTGACCAAGATACAAAGACAATCCACAGAGTGGGGAAAGGATATTCACCCAATACCCATCTGACAAGGGGTTAATATCCAGGATATATCAGGCACTGGTAGCACTCCACAAGAAAAAAAACAGCCAACCCCATCAAAAATGGGGAGAAGAAATGAACAGAAGCTTCCAAAAAGAAGAAATTGAATGGCCAAAAGGCATATGAAAACGTGTTCTTCATCTTTAATCATCAGGGAGATGAAAATCAAAAACAACAATGAGGTACCATCTCACACCACAGAGACTGGCACACATCCAAAACAGCAAGAACAACCAGTGCTGGCGTGGATGTGGGGAAAAAGGGACTCTGATCCACTGTTGGTGGGAGTGCCGACTGGTCCAGCCCTTTTGGAAAACAATATGGGCATTCCTCTGAAAACTAGATATTGAGCTCCCATTTGATCCAGCAATAGCACTCCTGGGAATATACCCGAGAGACCGAAAAACACATAGCAGAAACACTATCTGTACTTCTTTATTCATCTCTGCGCTATTCACTATAGCTAGAATCTGGAAACAACCTAAATGCCCGAGAACAGAGGACTGGCTAAAGAAACTGTGGTTCATCTACACTATGGAATACTATGCGGCTGTCAGAAAGGATGAAATTATGAAATTTACCTGCAAATGGATGGACATGGAGACTATCATGCTGAGTGAAATTAGTCAGAAGGAAAAGGACAGATATAGAGTGACTGCATTCATTAATACGACATAAATAGATACCAGTGTTTTACTAAATGTGGGAAATGGTAATGGCAGATTAAAACTCACCATTGAATATACACAAAGAGACTTAAGTGATAAACTCTAAATACCTGCAGGGCTAGCCACAATGTGTAAAATAAGAGGGAGAGAGATGCAGAGACAGAGAGAGAGAGACAGAGAGAGAAAGAGAGGAAACTGGGGTACCTGCTATTAAGGCAGCATGGGGGGGTGGGCAGGAGGGGGTGGGGTACATTGTTGGTGGAAATGGGGCACTGGTGGAGGGATGGGTGCTGGTATACTGTATTACCAAGAACCAATTATGATCACCTTTGTAATTGTATGTTTCACTGTGGTATAATAAAAAATCAAAAAAAAAACTTTCTGTACTGCAAAAAGAAATGGTGGATAAAGTAAGTACACCTTGCTACCAAAGACTAACACCCAATATAGATACGGCACTCACAAAACAACCATACAAAAAATGGGAAGAGGATATGAAACACTGCAAAGAAGACATGCTTGTAGTCAACAGCCAAGTATCAAGGTGTTTTTCCTAGCTGATTGTCAGGGAAATTCACTCACACAGTAAGAATGGCATAGATTAACCATGGATATGACCAATGCTGGCAGAAATATTGTGAAAGGGAACTTTCACTTTTGGTGGAGAACTTTAACAGTTTCTGCCTCCATGAAACATACTATGGAGAATTATCACCTGATCACTTGATATCCTGTTATTCACTGATTTGCTCGAGCAGGCGCCAGTAGTGTTTCCATTTGACCCTATCATGTGCCAGTGTAGCCCAATGGGATCTGGTTGTTTCGAAATACTAAGAGCCTTGAACCGTTCGTTCAGGGTCTTGATAAGGAAGTCTGACCATCTTGTAGGTAGGCGGCCACATGATCTTTTGACATCCCGTGGGATCCAGTCGGTAAAAACCAGCCGGCATCTAGTCCAGTGGTCCATCTCCAGATCGCATTACATGACCAGTCCATCTGATTTTTTATGCCCTGGCAAATGAGACAGCATCCTTGATTTTAGAACAGCGAAGGAGGTCGGAACTCTGGATTCCTTCTCTCACTTGAGTGAGGCGTGATATTCCAAGCATGGCTCTTTCGATTCCCCAAAAGGGATTATCAAAAATTAAAAATTGAACTTCCGTGCAAGCTAGTGATAGCACTGCTTGAATCTACCCCAAGAATTAATTTAAAAAAATAAAACAGTAATTTGGAAAAAAATATTGCATACCTATTCTTATTACAGAACTGTTCACAGTAGCCAATGACTGGAAATAACTCATGAGCCTAACACAGATCAGTGAATAAAGAAATTTTGCTATGTGGGAGTAAGGTGGGATTTAGGCCACACCTGGTGGTGCTCAGAGAACCATGTGGTACCAAAGACCTGGTGCCACCAAGGGTTTGTTGGCCACACACTATGCAAGTGCGTCTGTGTTATCTCTCTGGCCTCAGAAATTTTAATGTATATATACACTATGGATCACTACTCAACTGGAAGAAAATCTTGCCTTTTGTGTCAACTGGATGAAATGAACCAAAGGATTCATATTGGATTATCTCACTCATTGTGGAGTATAATCAAATAAAATAGCCCCAATTTGCTCTCAGTCACCAAATGCATGTTCCCCAAAGCCCAGAACCAAAGGGATCAGCTCTGAGCACAGAGTTGGGAGTAGCCCAACACTGCCAGTGTAGCAATTGGGAGTAACACCCAGCACAATACCCCATACCCAAAGACAAACAAAACAAACTAAGATAATAGAAAACTCCAGTGAATAAGTCCTGCAATTCTATCAGCATTAGTGAACCTCCCAGCTGCTGACTCTGAGGCAGTGGAGGGGGACCTAGGACAGTGGTGATAGGCGTAAATTGACACTCTGGAGATGTGTGTGGCACAGTATCACTGTATATCTAAATTATTAATATTAATACTATGGTTAATCATGCTGATCCAGAGACTCACAGACATGGGGCAGAGCTGCTACCGACTCTCCCTGTGCCCAGTCACTCACAAGGCCCCTGGGAGGGATGATGGGTTCTAGCCCTGGCCCGCCACCCCAGCAGAGCCTCGCAACAAGCCAGACAACCCCCCACTCCATGAGGGCCACCATTTTCCACATCGGACTTCCCCCTCATCAGAACTCCACCCAGCAGAAGAGCCTATCACAGCCTGGCTCGCATGGCCGCAAATTGATCAATAAATGCTGGATTTAGAGGTGACTACAAGAGTATGCCACCTGCATGGCAGAGCCTGGCAAGCCTCCCGTGTCATATTTGATATGCCAAATACCAGTAACAATTATAGACCTCATTCCCATGACCTGATGTAATGGTTTGAGGTCCTTTATGTTCCTGGAGCAAGCAGATGCCCTTGGGCTCTACTAGCATGAGACAGGACATAAGGAGATGTTACAGGTGCCCGCTCGAGCAAATCGATGATGAACGGGAAGACAGTGATACAGTGATGGTTAATCATGCTCCCTCAATGACATGAAGAGGAGATGCATCATACACATCGCATATGCGTATATATGGTAGATATGCAGGAGTCACTCAATAAACAGCCTCTCATTCCCAGCTAGAACTATGGGGATAGCAGGAGTTTGGCATCCATTTCTGTTTGTTAACCCCAGTTGAATGGGAAAAAACAAAAGGCAACATCAAGGGTATTCATTAGCTGCTCTATGTGCAGAAAACAATCCACTGATTTTTTTTTAGTCCTCCTGATGAAGGAAGCACTTTCTGAACTTTCTGATCTTTGGTTAAACACCCACCCAACTCTGTACCTCCATGACATAAGCCTGCAGCATTCTGCTGACTAACATTCACAGCTTCAGCCAAAAGCCATCCCCTACATGGTAGGTCACCTCTTCATTGTGAAATGCCAGTACCCATTCTACCTTCATTCAGAGCTTCAGTGAAATTGTTCCCAACAGGCTAGGCATTGCCTCTGCTTTATCAGCTATACCTTATAACCCACCACCTTAGTTACTGATCACTTGATCACTTGATATCCCGTTATTCGTCGATTTGCTCGAGCAGGCGCCAGTAACATTTCCATTGGACCCTATCATGTGCCAATGTGGCCCAATGGCATCTGCTTGATTCAGGAATATGAAGAGCCTCAAACCGTACCTTCAGGGTCTTGACAAGGAAGTCTGACCATCTTGTAGGTGGGCGGCCACATGATCTTTTGACATCCCGTGGGATCCAGTCGGTAATGGCTCTAGTCCAGTGGTTGTCTCCAAATCTCATTACATGTCCAGCCCATCTGATTTTCGATGCCTTGGCAAACGAGACAGTGTCCCTGACTCTGGAACAGTGACGGAGGTTGGCGCTCCGATTCCTTCTTTCACTTGAGTGAGGTGTGATGCGTGGTCAATATTCAGGGTGGGTACTCACTAGAGTTGGTGGAGAGGGGATTTGAAAATACTGCCTTTAAAAATGTTCCCCCTTAACTTATTTTTTACCCTTTCCAACCTCTGTCTCCATGGAAATAGGGTCAGAGGCCACAGGGAGCTCACAGGGAGCCAGCAGCTGAGAATGAGAAGTCTCACTTAGAGGTTTCAGCTGAAAGCTATAAACTTTTACAAAGACCAGCTGAGTCTTTTTGGCCACTATGGCCTTTGGTTTTTCATGCTGATAAATAAGGCGGGGTTGTTTTGTTTTGTTTTTAATGTGTGGAGGAGGAAGAAATGCCACTAAGGAAAATACCGGTTTTTTTTCTTTTTTCAACTATCCTTGAACTTATGTTGTGCAATGAATCAAATACAGAGACAGTCTTTAAAAAATTATTTTTAGCTTAAAATGCTTTGTTGATAACGTACATTTGGGATTAAGTGATTATCATCAGTTTGATCTCTGTTCTTGCCAGCTTATGACAGTACATGATATTTGAAGAAAAACATATGGGAACTTATTAATTGCATGCAATCAGTTATAAATGGTTCTTGCTAATGGACTATCACCACAGCACACTTCAAAATCATTAGAACAAAATCTCAGATCCTGGGCAATCAGTATCGTCCGACAATGTTTTATGAATTGCAGTATAATTTACAATTGGCTCCTTGTTTTCTTGAGCTATTAACACTGTTTCGTAAGTTTTGCACTTGAAGTATTCGGTTTACTTTCTTATAAGCCTTGCAAAAACATCTGGGAAAAAAAACAAACTGGAACTTGGGCCAGAGATATTACAGTGGATTGTGGTGCCTTGCATGTGGCCAACCCAGGTTTGATCACTAGCACTAAATATGATTTCCTTGATCAACTGCTGGGTGTGGCCCCAAACCCCAAAACAAGCAAACAAAATCTTGGATAGTTAAATATGTCAAATACTCTACTGCTTAAATGATCATATATGCTATTTTACTCATTAATAGATTAATAGAGAAGTAGCTATTGATACAGTATGAAATTCAATTTTGATGAGAAAAAAAGAAACCCTAGTGGGTCTTTATTAAATTTCGAGCTAAAATAATATGGATTTCAAGCTATTCATTAAAATACTTTTTCTCTACGTGTCATATATCTTTATGGTTCCAAGTTTATAGACTCATTTTTCCAAGTGTATAGACTTTTATAAATTTTCATGATTTTTTACATAAAAGTTACTCTCAGTCATCAATCCCACAACTGCTCTGAAATTTCCAGAATGTGGTTTCAGTAAACTCCAAAACCCTGGGGCTTCTCTCTTGGGCACTTTTAATGATTTCTCTCTGTGTCTCATCCCCCTCCCCTCCCCCTTGGTCTCATTCTTCCTTTCTCTCTCTCCCTCCCTCTCTCCCCCCCCCCCACCTCTCCCTTTCCCTCTCCCTCCAGAGATCAGTGGTCTAACACTGTTGCTTTGGGTCCTTTGGGTTTCCTTTGTCTTGAGTCCCTTTGCCTATCTCTGCTAAGCTTCCCTCTGTCCTGGCTTGAGCCCTTATTCCACTTTTCCTTTGCGCTCAGAGTGAACCAGAACATCATGTTCTGAAGCTGCCCCAGCACACATGCTTGCTTTGCTGCCAAGTTTGCAGCTGACCAATTGGCCTATGCTAGAGGGCTTGCATTTATAAAATTTACAACCTCCCATCATCCCAGCCCACCCCCTGAAGGGGGAGGTGTGCCAAATGGGCTGATAAATCAAGAGTCCTTTGGATTCATTGCAACAAAATAGGCAGTAGTTTCTTTCGCTTCCCTGGCTCTTTGCCTTGACATTCCCTCCTGAATAGATGGAAAATCACAGTTGATGTGCTGTGTGAAGACATTTGATAGTGGCCACCACTGTGTCAATAACTAATTTTAAAGGAATTATACAAACAACATGATGTGCTCTTTGGTATCTGGAACTCTGCATGTCTTAAGTTAATCTCTTCCCAAACCAGTGTGGGCAAATTAACCTTCTTCCAAATTAGGAAGACAGAGCTGATTCCTTGCTTTTCCAGTGAGATTGGATCAGGCAGTGCTTTTTATATTTTGATATTTTGAACACTCCTGATGGGCATTTGAATCTTCTAAGCTGCTTTGATGGATTCAAGACCCAAGAGATGGTAAAGATTTAATGGAGAAAAGAAAAGCCATGGGAGTTGGTCTCAGGACTTTTGTGATTCTTCTATTCATTTTCCTGCTCGCTTCTTCAGAACGGGAACTCTGTCAAAGCCAATCCAATTTTTAGAAGACTTGAAGCTCATAAATTTTGACGGAGAACATAAAATTAGGCTCAAGAATGTTTTCAGTGGGGTGTGGATGGGGGAAAGCAAGAATGAAGGCATTTCTTTTAAAAAGCCTGAAGAAAAGTAGCACTCTTGGGATGAAGAGATAGTATAGTGGGTAGGGCGTTTGCTAGGTTCAATTCCCAGCATCCCATATGGTCCCCTGAGGCCACCAGGAGTGATTCCTGAGCGCAGAGCCAGGAGTAAACCCTGAATATCACCAGATGTGGTAAAAAAAAAATGACCAAACAAAGCACCATTAGTATCAGTACAGTACTACTTAACAACTGTAGTCACTGTTACCACTATTTAACCCACTTATCTGTGCGACACATCTTTGTTATGCCTTTCCTTTTTGGGGAGGTAGGGTGCTTCACGCCTTTTCCTTTTTTGGGTGGGCTGCTTCATAGCCCTTTACCCTTCTTCACATGGCAAGCATTTTGTGATACCATGCTTGGTAGAGATATTAGACAATTATTTTGTCTTCTGGCAGAGCAGATAAAATGTGGTTTGGGTCATGGATGATCGAGAAGAGTTTCTCCACTTCAAACATGTTGATCATACCACACCTGAAGGAAGTCCTGCTCTGCAGGGGTCTTGTTCGAGGCATCTCCCTCTCTGGTATCACTAAACATAGTTCCTAGGGGTCTCTTGGCATTAATGTGTCCATCTCCGTCCTGCCGGCCTGGCAGCGAATCACTGGTGGGGTGCTGGAGGCAGAGCACTGGGAAGAGCCCCGAGCAGAGGCCAACGGCTGTTCCTCCTTGTGCCCAAGCTGGATTCCAGGTTCTCAGAACCCATCATGGAGAGAATCACTGGGGGCCCGAAAAAATGGATGGAAATTGACAGCCCACTGGTACCACCCAGAGACCACCTTCAGGCTGGAAAGGAAAGGGCGACTCCCTTTCTTGGGAGCAGTGTTCTGAGTATTCAGATGAACCCCAAATCCTTATGGAGGACACCGAGAACCTTATCGAGGGCCTTTGGAAAAAGCAGCAGTGAAACCGGAGTGTGCTGTCTCCACTGAGAATCCGCACCTCTCCTCAGTGTCTGTCCTAGAGCGGACACTCGTGGCACTAACCAATAAGGAACCAACTCTCCTGACTTAAGTGATCCCACCACCACCACCACCACCACCACTGAACATGCTTCAAAACCGCAGGCTCCACAGGCAGGCTCATGATTTTATCCCTGTCATTTACAACAGTTTTTATCGAGTAGTTGGGAACGCAGTAAATATTTTCTAAATGTATGAGGAAGTTCTCTGAATGTTTTCCTATTTGTGGATGGGCCAAAATCAATGATCTCTGCCTTTTATCTTCCTTTATTGAGCAGGTTGGCCAAGTTGAAGGCACTGGATCATGCTTTTGCTTTTGCTTTTTTTAAATGTCCCATGCAGCAGTGCCTGGGAAAGAGGGGCAAATTGCTCCTAGCTATGTGCTTGGGGGCAGAGGAGGTGAAACCTTATGGTCTGGGAGCCTGCCCTGCCTGAGCAAAATCATTGCCCCAGCCCTTTGAGCTCTCTCCCCAGCCCAGGATATTTCTCACTTAATGTCTTCGTCCACCACTGGGATGCTTGTTCTCAAGGCACCAAACCTGAAAGTGGAGGAATGGAGGTGACTCTAAAGCCTGGTTTTAGCAAAGTATTGTCTTTTCTTTACATTTTCTAGTATATACTGTTACGGCCCAAATATCTAAGTGTCAAGCTTTTTTTTTTATCATTCTGTGCTCTGAATACTTGTACACTGATATTAATATACTAAGTGTCAAGCTTTTTTGAACTGGGGTTCTTCCATGTTACAATGTCTGATTTTATTTGCTTCAGAATTAAAATGTTATTTCTCCTTTTTTTTTTTAAAGCAACTTAGACTGAGATACTGAGATTTTTTTTAAACAGGAGCATGTGTTCTGTGTCTTGAGGTTTCTGAGATGTTCCTTTTAACCTACGAGGAGAAAAGAATGCAGGCAATGTGTTCAATGTGTGGTTTGTTGTGACCTTCTTATTGCTTGAGCCAATGTGTCCATCTCATTAATCATAGAGTGGGGAAGAAAAAGATAAGTGAAACTCACAAATTACACAGACTCTTAAGACTTTTGGAAGAGGCTCATTGTCACTAGATCACTAGATCACTAGATTCTCGATCATCATCTATTTGCTAGAGCAAGCACCAGTAATATCTCCATATGTCCTGTCTCATGCTAGTAGAACCCAAAGGCATCCGCTTGCTCCAGGAGCATAAAGAGCCTCAAACCATTATATTAGGTCATGGGAATGACCTAATATAAATGTTACTGGTATTTGGCATATCAAATACGACACAAGCAGCTTGCCAGGCTTGCCGTGCAGGTGGCATACTCTTCTAGTCACCTCTAAATAAAGCATTTATTGATGAACCACGCGGCGGCTAGCAGCCGTGCGAGCCAGGCTGTGATAATCTGGTCTGATGGGTGGAGTTGTGAAGAGAGGGAAGTCCGATGTGGAAAATGGCTGCCCCTATGGAGTATGGGGTGTCGTCTGGCTTGTTATGAGGCTCTGCTGGGGTGGCAGTCCAGGGCTAGAACCCGCCATGCCTCCCGGGTGCCTCATGAGAGTCTGGGCACAGGGAGAGCAAGTAGCAGCTCTGCCCCATGTCTGAGAGTCCAGAAAGAAGTCAAATTGACAATGAAATATCCTTATTCCAGTGACAATGAAGACTTCTTCTTTCCGGACTTCATTGTCACTGAAATAAGGATATTTCATTGTCATTTTGATTTGCATTCTGCTAGTTATCAGTGGTAAGAGCACCTTTTCATATGTCTGTTGACCAGCTGCCTGTCTTCTTTCTGTTTTGGAAAGGCCGGGATTGGGTAACTTGGCTCTGTACTCAGAGGTCACTCCTGGTGATGCTCAGGGCGCCCATATGTGGCACCTTAGCTCCTGTCTCTTCAGCCCCGAATGTCTTCTTTGAGGCTCTTTTTAACCGTCTCCCCATTTTTGGGTGGGAATATTTGTTGTTGAGTTTTGTGAGTGGTTTCACTCACAAAATACAAATTTTGTGTGTTCAATGTGTTCAATGGTGTTCAAACAAGACATGTGTTCAAACAAGACATTTGTTCCATGATACAAATGTCTTGGGTATCAGCCTGTTATCCTATATATGGTGTGTGCATATTTTCTTCCATTCTAGATCCTCATCACTTTATAATAAAATACTATGGAAGACCACAAGAATCTATGATGTTATCTTGGAGGAACTAAATCTTGGCTGAGTACCTAGTGGTGACTTCCAGAATAATTAATGAAATTGATTGAGCCCATTGAGTTCTTGCCTTGTCTCTACTTTGCTGTAGAGAACTGAAAAGTTAATGCATTGTAATAGTACAGTATTAATATATTCATCATTTACTAGAGCCCTGCTCTGTACCAGGCACTTTGCTCAGAGGGGGTCTATATTGATACTCATTTATATTGCTGTGTAACAAATCCCTGATTCAGCACCTTCAAAATAGCATACCTTTATTATGGGCTCACTCAAGTGAGAGAAGGAATCCGGAGTTCCGACCTCCATCAACAATCAAGAGTCAGGGACACTATTTCATTTGCCAAGGCATGGAAAATCAGATGGTCTGGACATGTAATGTGACTTGGGACGACCGCTGGACTAGAGCCATTACCATCTGGATCCCATGGGGCATCAAAAGATCAGGTGGCCACCCACCTACAAGATGGTCAGATTTCTTCATCAAGACCCTGAACGAACAGTTTGAGTCTCTTTGTATTCCTGGAGCAAGCAAATGCCATTGGGCTACACTGGCACGTGATAGGACAAATGGAAATGTTACTGGCACCCGCTGAGTGCATCGATGAATAACGGGATGTCAAGAGATCAAGTGATTATTGGCTCACAGTTGTATGAAATATCTGGATAAAGACCACTAGATTACCTGCTCAGGGACTCACGAGACTATAACTCAAGAGTGAACTACATTCACACCTGGAACTAAAATTCTTTGTAGTCTGGTTTTGTTTGCCATAGGATTCAGCCCTGGCTGTGAGCCAGATCTAATCTCATCTCCCAGGGTCTGCCTATAATATTCTTTATGTAGCAGCCTACATCTCTAAGCAAGCATTAGGTATCTCTTGTATCAAATCTCAGCTCATGTCAAGTGTCTTTTTTTCTTATTTGTTTGGGTTTTTTTGTTGTTGCTGTTTTAAGTTGCAGCTGCAGTCAATGGCGCCCAGGGGTTACTCTTGACCCAGTGCAGGGGAGGTCAGTACCAGAGGTGCTCAGAAGGGACCATTAAATTATGGCAATTCAAACCTGAGCCTCTTTGTATACTGTATGTGCCAACCAGTTAAACTCAATCTCTTTTAAAGAGCCTCCTTTTTTTTTTAAAGATACACTAATGGGCCTGAAAGTTAGCTGAGAGATAGGGTAGGGAGTTTGCCTTGCAGGCAGCCAATCTAGGTTCAATCTCCAGCATCCCTTATAGTCAGTCCCCTGAGCACAACTTGGAGTAATTTCTGAATGCAGAGCCAGGAGTAAGCCCTGAGCATTGCTGAGTGTGACCCAAAGAAAAAAAAAATCAAAGATACACTAATTAGTTCCACCAAGGTTGCTCTTACTTTCTTAAGGTCCAATGCATGCAGCCATATAACATTACACAGCTGTGTAATAATAACTCATCACATCAACTGGTCCTGCTCACACTCATTGGGAGAGAATGGTACAGGGACTTACTGGAACCCATTACGGAATTCTGGCAGTTTGGTACGTATAAAACATTAACCATTCACCAAAATAAATGATGTGTTGGAAGGAGCCAGAGCAATAGCACAGCCGGTAGGGTGTTTGCCTTGCACAGGCATACGGGTTCAATCCCGGCATCCCATATGGTCTCCCAAGCTCCCCAGGAGTAATTCTTGAGCGAAAGAGCCAGAAGTAACCCCTGACCATTGCTGGGTGTGACCCAAAAAGCAAAAAAAAAAAAAAAAAAAAGATGTATTGAAGATGACTAAACAGAGAAGAGAACAAAAAAACTGCTCCTAAGTAGAATGGATAGAGTTCAGATAAGGAAGGAGGTAAAATTGTAGGCTCAGTACGTGTTCAATAGACAAGGACAGACTTTGCACTTGTATGGGTCTATTTTATTCAGTTCAGCACAGCTAAAGGCCTGTAATTCATGAAGCATCCACCCCCTCGGGACTCCCTCTGCACATGCTCATTATACAAGGTCTAGTCATGGATTAAGAACTGATGTTCTGCAAATGTTTTACTTGCTTCGGATATAATTTATGAGTGTCATGTGTTATAATCATGAACCTCTCGCCTACTTTATTCTTATCCATTAGGGGTCTTTTAAATGTCAAGTGTAGGGCCAAAAAAAGACAGTATGGGAGGAAAGGCCTTTGCCCGCACACGGCCAGCCCTGGCTCATTCCCCAGCTCCACATATAGTCGTCTGAGGCACCTCCCGGTGCTGCATCTAAACAGAAAGCCATGATCAGTCTCTGAACACTGCTGGGTGCTGTTAACCCACCCCCAAGAAAAACGTAAAGTCATTGAATAAATAATTGGGAAAATATGGGTGTTGATGTGAAATTAAATAATACTAAAACTATTGTTAATTTAATATTCTAATGGATTTTGTCTTGCATGTACTCAAGACCCATGTTTGATCCCCAAACTGCATGAGGTCCCCCATCCACCACCAGGAATTGCCCCAAAACCCTCCCTTTCCAAAAAAAAAAACTAATTTTAGAAATACATTGAGAACTTACAAATACAATGGTACGATATATTACAATTATGAGGCTGGAGCGATAGTACAGTGGGGAGGGCATTTGCCTTGTATGTGGCCGACATGGCTTCAATCCCGGCATTCCATATGGTCCCTCAAGCACCGCCAGGAGTAATTCCTGGCTGCAGGGCCAGGAGTAACCCCTGAGCATTGCCAGTTGTGAACCAAAAAACAATTTTAATGTACAAAGTTTTGAAATCTTTGAGGAAAATAGATAATTGAGTTTTGGTGACTTCTATCAACCTCTCCAGTATTTATCCTTTACTTAATCTACTTATAGGTTTGGGATATTGAAGGAGACATTAGTTAATGATACTTTGATTTTTAGCAGAAAAAAAATTTTTCTGTGTCTTAAGAAATGAATAGTAAATATTGAAAGAATACTAACTGTCCAAATGCAGCAGTTCTAGAGCAGGTAAGGGTGTTTGCCTTGCACACAGCCGACCTGGGTTCAATCCCCAGCATCCCATATGGTCCTCTGAGCACTGCAAGAAGTTATTCCTGAATTCAGAGCAAAGAGTAACCCCTGAGCATCTCCGGGTGTTACCCAAAAAGCAAATGCAGCAGTTCATATTAAAAGATAATAAGCCAGTTAGTAGCCGACAATAAATCCCACAATAAACCACTTGTAGCCCTGGCAATGTTGTATTCCCATGTGAATCTGGGTAGTTCTGAGATTCTTCTACTGTTGTCCCTATGTGGGATTTGACCCCCAGTTTTATAGAGATAACATCGGATAAGGCATACATGACTTTTGTTTATATATAATATATATGCCCATACATATATATATTTATATATATACACCCACCCCCCACTACCCGAACCCATCTCCCGTCACCAATGCCCCCCCACATCTCTCCCCACCACACCTCAACTGCTTTTATATATATATACATATATATATATATAGATATAGATATATATATAATTTTCCATAATGGTTAATTTAATATATCAAGTCACAATTAACAAAATGTTTTCCTTCTCAGAAGAACTCATACCAGGGGTCAGAGTGAAATTCCAGCAGGTAGGGCTTTTACCGTGCTGGCCCGAGTTCAATCTCCGGCATCCCATATGGTCCCCGAGCACTGCCGGGAGTAATTCCTGAGTGCAGAGCCAGAAGTAACCCTGAGCATCACCGGGTGTGACCCAAAAAAGAAAAAAAAAAAAAAAAAACTCATAGGATTTATGGAGTAAATCCTGAGCATTCATCTATAGTAGAAAAACATTTTTTACCCTAAAATTCTGGTTTTTTTAATTTTTTCCCTTCAAATTTTATTACACCACTTTTAGACATACAATTGCAAGATGCTCATGTCGAGTTTTGGTTCTACAGTGTTCCAACACCCATCCCACCACCCGAACCCATCTCCCATCACCAATGCCCCCCCACATCCCTCCCCCCGACACCTCAACTGCTTGGCAGGTTCTGTATGTCTTTTCTCTCCTCTCTATCTCTCCCTCCAGCCTACCTTTCCTACACATCGTAGAATGCAGTACATTAAAGAACATAACTGTTTCCACTAGTTTGATGGACCGCGCCGCCACAAGCAGCCACGCAACTTAGGGGCCTCATGGTCAGCGTCCAGACAGTGATTATGGCGGCTAATGTGGTGGGCGAGTCTCATCCGGCTGCTTCTGGGACCCCCAGAAGTGATAGGCCCACTCCCAAAACCCATCTGTCCATCTGGGGGGCCCCATGGTCAGCTGAGCCTGGGGAAAGCCGAGTTCCAGCTTCCCCAGCCATGTCTGAGGCCCCGCATGCTATGGCTGGTTGCCCCAGGGCAGCTCCTGGGTGGGGCCACCGGGCTCAGACAAAATGGAGGGAGAAAAGGCCAGCCCCAGCTCTATCTGATGAATTCCTGGTGATTCCCGCTTCTGGGAGCTGCCTACCTGGGCTCGAACTTCGTTTTGTTCTGTTAATCTGGTCTTGAGGTAGCATCCCTCCCGGGCACGGCGGGTTGACCTGAAGCAGCGTCCGAACAGCGAATATGGTGGCTAATATGGTGGGCGAGTCTCATCCGGCTGCTTCCGGGACCCCCAGAGGTGATGGGCCCATTCCCAAAACCCATCTGTCCACCTGGGGACCCCATGGTCTGGGGGGTTTTTGTATCCATGTAAGAAGATGGATGTTGGCTGATGATATGATAATCATTTCACAGTATACCATTATACTGTGATAAATATCAATTGTTCCTCAATAAAATTGAAGATATATAAGAAAATGTATTGTCTTTAAAAACTTTCAAATAGGGCCAGAGCGATGGCCCAGCGGGTAGGGCATTTGCCTTGAACGCAGCCGGCCCATGCCTACCAGGGTTCGATCCCCGGCATCCCATATGGTCCCCGAGCACTGCCAGGAGTAATTCCTGAGTGCAGAGCCAGGAGAAACCCCTGAGCATTGCCTGGTGTGACCCAAAAAGAAAAAAAAAATTAAAAAAGAAAAACTTTCAAATAAACAAAACTGTTGTTATGTTTTACATTACATAATCAGAAAGTAATTTATGTCTTATAACTGTAGATTCCGACTTTTGACCACCTTTGCCTAATGTCCTAACTTCTTTTTTTTTTCAAATTTTTTATTATACCACAGTGAAACATACAATTACAAAGGTGTTCATAATTGCTTCTTGGTAATACAGTATTCCAGCACCCATCCCTCCACCAGTGCCCCATTCCCACCACCAGTGTACCCCCACCCCCCCTCCCGCCCACCCTCAGGCTGTCTCAATAGCAGGTAGCCCCGTTTCCTCTCTTTCTCTCTTTCTCTGCATCTCTCTCCCTCTCCTTTTACACATTGCAGCTAGCCCTGCAGATATTTAGGCTCTCATCTAAGTCCCTTTGTGTATATTCAATGATGAGTTCTAATCTGTAATGTCCTAACTTTCTTGACCTCTGGTTACATCAAACTGTCCTCTGAATCTGAGCTTGGATTCTTATTTCAGGTGTCACATAAATGTGAGCGCATACAGTGTTTCTGTATCTCTGTCTGATTTACTTTACCTAACATAATGCCTTCAAGGCCAATCATGCCGCAGTTGGGGCTATTTCCTTCTCTTTGCAGCTGACAAATATTTCTTTATGTGAGAAAAAATCACTTCAGATACAGATTAGACATAAATATATGAACAGGTATATGTAAATATATAGAGAGAAATGTCATGCATTTTGTGTCCATTCAGCCGTTGGTAGACACTTTCCATATCTTGGTTATTATAAACAATGTTAGGAAGAACAAGGAGATGCTTCTATCATTTCTTCTCCTGCCCCCCCCAACTCCCACCTGCCCCCACTGATTCTCTTCCTAAATGTGGAATTGGTTGATCAAATGGCAGCTCTATTTTCAAGGGGTTTATTTGGTCGGATTTTTTTTTCTAGAAAACTCCATCCTGTTTTACTATGAGACTGCAACAATTTACATCCCCAGGAGCAGTGCCCCATGCTTCTCTTATCTCCGTATCCTCATTAACAATTTTCCTTGTCTCTTGTTAACAGTCTTCTGTTAACTGGTGTGAGGTGTTATCTCATTGCAGTTCTATTCTGTTCTCTGTTCATTTCCTAAACTGTGGCTTTTATAATGGCATTAGTTCCTTCTATTTTGGAACATTAATTCCTTATCATATATATATATATATATATATATATATATATATATATATATAATATGTATGTACAAACATGATTTGAAACTGTCTTCCATTTCGTTTTCATTTGGTTTATAGATTACTTTGCTAGGAGAAGCATTTTTATTTTATTTTATTTTTTATTTTAGCTGGGGAGTGGACCACACCCCGTGGTGTTTCAGGTTTATTGCTGGATCTGTATTCAGGGATTACTCCTGGACCAGCTCAGAGACCAGATGTGGTACCAGGGGCCAAACCCAGCTCAGCTGTAAAGTATTTGTTTGATACAGCACTATTTATTGTTTTTGTTTTTGTTGTCACATCAAAAATCCTTTTGCCCACACCAAGGAGCATGCTGTTTATGACTTCTTCTAGGAGTTTTGTAGTGGGGGGTGGGGGGGCTTATGATATATTCAAATCCTTAATTTATGTTAGTCTATTTTTGTACCTAGTAAACAAGTGTGTTCCAATTTCATTCTTTTGCCGAAGACTATCTACTTTTCCCAGACTATCTACTTTTCCCAGCCTTTTTTTTTTTTTTTTTTTTTGCTTTTTTGAGTCATACCCAGCAATGCTCAGGGTTTCTCCTGGCTCTGCACTCAGGAATTGAGGGAATTGCTCCTGGCGGTGCTCAGGGGAACATATAGGATGCCGAGGATCGAACCCCTGGCCGCATGGGCTGGCGCGTGCAAGGCAAATGCCCTACCTGCTGGACTATCGCTCCGGCCCTTATTTCATCTTTTGTCATGAAATAATCAACCATATCTATGAGATCATTTCTGAGCTTTCTATTCTGTTCCATTCAATTCTATGTATGTTTGTAGGCCAATATCATATTGTTTTGATGGCTAATGCTTTACAATATAGTTTGAAATCAGGAACTTGTTTCCAACTTTGATCTTTCTTAGATTGCTGGATCTATTAGAGTCTTTGTGGTTCCATACAAATTTTAGAATTGTTCTACTTCTGTGAAAAAGATCTTGGAATTTCATTGAAGACGGCATTGAATCTGTTGATGATTTTGCGTAACATGACATTTTAACAACAGTCTTTTGATTCATGAATATGAAATATGTTCACATTTATTTATGGCCTCTCCATTTTCTCTCATCATTGTTCAATAGTTTTCAGTATACAGGTACTTTGACCCCCTTGATAAAATATTTTCCTACATATTTTATCTTTTATTTTATCCTTTTTCTGTAATTATAAATGGATTTTTATTTTTTCTTCTTTCTAATTCATTATAGGATGTTCAACAAATGTATTTTGATTTTATAGTGTGTCACTTTACTGTATTCACTATTATCAACCTTTATTCACTGGAGTCTTTGAGGTTTTTTATGTATATTATCATGTCATCTGAAAATATAGATAGATTTATTCTTTCTCCTTGACTTAGATTTTTTTTCTTTACTTTTCTTGCCAAATCGCTCTGGATACAACTCCAAGTGTTATGTTAAATAAAATTCAAAAAGAGTGGCATAATTATCTTGTTCCTGAGCCTATAACAAAAACATTCAGCTTTTCGCCATTGAGTATGAGGGTAATAACGGGCTATTTTGTGTCGTCCATACTATATTTAGTTATTATATTCCACTTTGTTGATATTTCTCATCATTTACAATTGTTGAATTTTATCAAATGCTTTTTCTATACTCATTGAGATATTAATATAGTTTTAACATATTTTAAAAGTATAGTAGTATAACATTGATTTGCAAATGTTGAAATATCCTTGCATTCCATAAATAAATCCTAACTATGCATGATGTATAATCCATGTGATATGTTGTTTTATTCATTTGCTCATTTTATAATTGAAAATTTAGCACTGATATGTATCAAGGATACTGTGTTTTATATATATATATATATATATATATTTATAAAAATTTTGGCGTCCCACCCAACAATGCTCAAGGGTTATTCCTGACTCTGCACTCAAGAATTATTTCCTGGCAGTGTTTGGGGGACCATATGGAATGCCGGGATCAAACCCAGGTCATCTGCATGCAAGGCAAATTCCTTACCTGCGTACTATCACTTTGGCACTATAATTTAATTTTTATATTTTCTTATAGTATCTTGTCTAGCTTTGGTATCTGGGTTATGCTGGCCTCATAAAAATTAACTTGAAACGGTTTCCTCTTCTATCTTTTGGAAGAGTTTGAGAAAGTTTGGCATTACTTCCTCTTTGAATGTTTGGTTGAATTCACCAGTGAAGCCATCTGGTTCAAAACTTTTGTTTGTTGGGAGGATTGTGATTGCTGATTCAATCTGACTAGTAATCAGTCTGTTCAGAATTTTTATTTCTTCATGATTCACTCTTGGTGTGTGAATGTTTCTAGGAATTTATTCATTTTGTTTTAGTTTGTCTCAAATCCTGGCATATAATGGGCAATTCTTTGTATTCTAGTGATATCTGTGATAGCATCTTTTTTCTCATTTGTGATTACTTTTTAATTATTTTATCAATCTTCCTCTGTGAAGCTAGTTAAAGAAAATAACCATCCAATGATTTAAGTGCCCACTTTGTTTAAAAATACTGAATTTGAATTCAGGATATTGAATTAAGAAGGGTTTATTAAATTACTAGCGGTAATGCTTCTGTTAATGCTATATAAACTATTTAAAAAAACTCTCAAAGGATATGCATGTGAAACAATGCCTCCTGTATTCATGCAAAAAATAGTATAACTTCAAACAGTATATCTAAGCAGAGATCTAAAATATTGCCAAATGCTTTTTGTTATAAATAAATCATTATTATTTTAAGGGCATAAATTTAAATTAAATGCATATTATCACTGTATCACTGTCTTCCCGTTCATCATCGATTTGCTGGAGCGGGCCCCAGTAACATCTCTATATGTCCTGTCTCATGCTAGTAGAGCCCAAGGCATCTGCTTGCTCCAGGAGCATAAAGAGCCTCAATCCATTCGGAATGAGGCCTATAATTGTTACTGGTATTTGTCATATATATCAAATACAACACGGGTAGCTTGCCAGGCTCTGCCGTGCAGGTAGCATACTCTTGTAGGCATCTCTAAGTTCAGCATTTATTGATGAACCGTGCGGCGCAAGAAGCCGCGTGAGCCGGGCACCGATAGGCTGGTCTACTGGGTGGAGGTCTGACGAGAGAGAAGTCCGGATGTGGAAAATGGAGGCCCTCATGGAGTGGGGGGGTCGTCTGGCTTGTTGCGAGGTTCTGCTGGGATGGTGGGCCAGGGCTAGAACCCACCATCCCTCCCGGGCACCTCGTGAGCAGCTGGTCACAGGGAGAGCCAGTAGCAGCTCTGCCCCCATGTCCGCGAGTCCAAATGCATATTAAATAAAAATGCATATTAAATGCATATTAAATAAAAGAAAATAGCAATCTTACTTTTTAATAATTATTATTCTTGGTTGATTGTGTTGAGGCAACCACTTCTGTAAGCAGGGATATAGCTCAGAAAGAGGGTGAACATGCTATGCCGGCAGGTATGCTCCAAGTTTGATTCTTACTATCTCCCCACATGCCCTATATTGATTGAGCAGGAGCTAAGATGGAGAGAGTCAGGTCACTTTAAATCTCCACTGATGGAACAGGGAACCAATCAGAATGTAGAAGGGAATGACTGGAGGTGAGATTTGGAAGCAGATAAAAGGAAGCTCCCAGTTTGTCTCCTGTCTTTCTCTCTCTCTGTCTCTCTCTCTCTGTCTCTCTCTCTGTCTCTCTCTCTCTGTCTCTGTCTCTCTCTCTTGTCTCTCTCTCTGTCTGTCTCTCTTGTCTCTTCTGTCTCTTCTCTGTTCTGTCTCTCTCTCTGTCTTCCTGTCTTCTTCTCTGTTCTTTCTCTTTGTTCTTTGTTCTGTTTCTTTCTTGTCTCTCTCTTCTTTCTGTCTCTCTCTTGTCTCTCTCTCTGTCTCTGTCTCTCTCTGTCTCTCTCTGTCTCTCTCTCTGTCTCTGTCTCTCTCTCTGTCTCTCTCTCTGTCTCTCTTTCTCTGTCTCTGTCTCTCTCTGTCTCTCTCTCTCTGTCTCTCTCTGTCTCTCTCTGTCCCTCTCTGTCTTTCTGTGTGTGTGTGTCTCTCTCTCTCTCTCCCTTCCTCCCACCCTGCCCCACCCCCAATCCACATGCTCTCTGGACTCACTCCCAGGATCAGGAAGGGCAGTATGCCCAGACACAGGGCCCAGTACTGGTAGGCCACACCCGGCTAGGCAGGGCCAGGTACAGGTACAGGTACAGGTACAGGCTGGGCTCAGATGCCCAGGATTGCTCAGGTGCAGACAGGGCTAGGATATGCCAGCTAATGGCAAGGTACTGAACGCAGGAGTATACTTGCATAGGCATGTGGCCAGAGACTAGGAAAGCCAGGACAGGACAACAGGAACTGCTGGGGTACAGTTGGAAGGCCCAGCAGCAGGTACGGAGCACAGAGATCTTGCCCACGTGTGTGGTCATTACCAGAGGCTGGGAAAGCTCACACAGGACAGAGACCTGGTCATTATTCACGGGAGGAGAATAGACTGTGTGGGTTAGGCAGGGTGGGTGTCTTTGTTCACGGGTATAAGAGATGCCTGAACATCCGGGGAGGGACCTGGACTCATCCACCTCTTCTGCACATTAAACTAACTTTCACTCTTCCATTTCTGAATGCAAATCTTTCATATAATTCTCAAGAACCTATCAGCACTTTCGCATTAACATTATGCTCCTGATGACTATTTGCCTACCTGCTTGCAAGCATATTATCTCTTTCTGGGCTGGATTCCTACTTTCAGAGGCACTTGGCTCAACCCAATCAACCTAGAATTAAAAAAAAAAATAATAAAGTAAAATGGTTATTTTCTTAAGTTACTAAAACTGACATAGTTATGCCAATAACAAGTAGATAACTAAAATATCTGTATGTTGGAAAATCTTACAACTAAGCTTTGGGTCTACAAGAGTATTAAATACCACTGTAAACTAACAGCAAATTTGTATGCCCCATCCTCTTAAAATACCATCAGAGATTCTTTCTACCTTGATGGCTGTCCAAAAGAAAATGCCTACCCCAGGAGCTCCTGGACACCACTAATGATTTTGAAGAGTGTCTAGAATTAATCCAACGTCATGAGAAATAAAGCAAGAGCCAGAGACAAATTACAACCTTAAGACATTCACTGAGCAGCCGTAGAAAGCTGGACTGCAGGCTGCCATTCTATGGGCTTTCTCCAGTCTCTGACATGGTGCATTCCCTTTACTGCTCAAACCCCTATCAGTGTGTTTCTATTATTTGGGCCTGAAAGTATGTGTGTATGACCATTTCAAGAGAGAGAGAGAGAGAGAGAGAGAGATATTAAAATCGGTGGATGGGGCAAATATATCTTGTGTATAAAGAACTAGAAGGGATAGGTGGTCCCATGATCACCCCTATTGCAACTTGAATAAGAGGGAGATGGTCAACATTTTGTACCAACTGTATGCTAGCACTGTCCTTCATACTCTCCATGTCTTTCTGAATTGCCACAAAAGCCTGGGGTAGCTCATGTCCCCACTGCAGATGCAGAATGTGCGGCTCAGAGGATATAACTGACTTGGCCGTGGTCATGCTGCTAAGGGTCAGCTGCCTCCATCGCCCCTGCTGTGCTCCTCTCCTCTGAGAGGCCCAGAAAGCGCCCTCTCATCAGTTACCAAGGGAAATTTAAAGTGAGGATAAGAAAAGGAAAAGCGTGAGGTAGGGTGGAAGAAGAATCAACTTCTGCTTGGCTCTATTAATTATACAAGTGCTCCAATTTTATTTCCTCAACAGGGAACTCTATGTGGTGCCTAGGATGGAACTAGGATCAACTGCTTGCAAGGCAGTGCTTATCCCTTGTACCATCTCTCTGATCCCAAACTTTCGAATCTTGTATGTGTTCCCTGTCAAATCACTGCCAGCCTGAGCCTAGAAAGACGGTCTGTCGCCCGCTGGGATCTCCCTTTTTACCAGCAGTGAAACAGATCTTGGGGCACAAGGGACGCAGACTCACTGCACAGCTGGAGACAACGCCTGAACTAGAGCCAGAGAGCTTTTCTGCTTTTGATCTCTCTGTCCTTTGCATAATTTTGTTTGGGATTTCTCAGTTTGGAAAATTCTAAGTGGGCTTGATGTTGGCAAGGACTGGGTGGAGTAGGTTGGACAAGTTATTTAATCTCTTGGGGACCCTAGAGCTAATAACGGAGGCAAGGTCCTTCCTAACCTTGCATGATGACCCCTATTGCAAGTGGCCCCCCAGAGCACTGCCCAAGGTGCCAAAATAGCCCCTGAGCACCAGGCGAGGCGCCAACCTTACCCTCTCATCTCTCCAAGAAAGGCAAAACAGGAAGGTCATTTTTGTCACCTGTTAAATGGAACATTTGTATATACATTATCCCAGAACTATTCTTTTTTTAACCTGTTAAATGGCTATTTTTCTTCACCAGTTAAATGTTCTTTTTCTTCACCTGTTAAATAGTTCTTTTTTCTTCACCTGCTAAATGTTCTTTCTTCTTCACCTGTTAAATGGTACATTTAAATATACATTATCCCCAGAACTATCCTTTGGATATGTCACATTAAGACACAATCAGGACGAGTCGAGCACTCTGTGCTTCCTACTGTGGCCAGTTAAAACTTGCTACCATACGCAGCCCTACATTTTTCCTGTCCCGCCCCTTCAGAGAAACTCTCAGCAGTCTTGTCAGACTCCAACAGGCGTCTGCTTCTCTCTAGTGCTGGCTGAGAACCTCTGTGCAGCTCCTCCAGGAGGCTCACTGAAACCAGAGTCTGAGTCCAGTCTCTAACTTTTGCCCCCCACACACACACACACACACGCACCACACACTTCCCTTTGGCTCTTCCTGACTTGCTGGTGGAAGAAGGAGCAAGGTTCAGAGTTCTCTCTTTCAGCCCTTTCACCATTGCTCTCTGCCACCAGATAAGCTGTCCAGGGGATTGACTGAGAAGGCTTAATTAGTGACTTCAGCTTTTTAGTGGCCTTTTTGCAGTTTTGCCAAAGATGAAGCCTAAAACAAAGGATTTCTAATGATAGGATTTGGTTATCCCAAAGGAGGGGAACAGCTTTGTCTTGGGGCTTGCTTGCACTGTGGAAGGCAGGAAAGGAAAGGTAGAAACAAAGTCAGTCATTTCTGCAGAAGAATTCTTCGCCCTCTGGCTTGAAGAAGTTGATGTGCATGGGGCCGAGCCCAGTGGGTAGGGCATTTGCCTTGCACGCAGCCGGCCTGTGCCAGCCGGGTTCGATTCCCGGCATCCCATATGGTCCCCGAGCACTGCCAGGAGTAATTCCTGAGTGCAGAGCCAGGAGTAACCCCTGAGCTTTGCCGGGTGTGACCCAAAAAGCAAAAAAAAAAAAAAAAAAAAAAGAAGAAGAAGAAGAAGCTGATGTGCAGATTGGGAAAGCAAAGTGCTGAATTTCCACCGCCACTGCCCCCAGCCCACTCAGCAACCTGGTCTTCCGAGTTAGACTATAGGTGAGAAAAATCTGAATTATCCTACTGGAGACAAACTATGGGAGGGTCAGGGGGCTTTCTTTGCTCACAGTCAACCCCAACAATGCCAAATATATATACCAAATATACTCACCCAAATACTGTCAAGGGTCACCCTGGCCACACAGTGCCCAAACACTCCCACCCCCAACACACACACACACACACACACACACACACACACACACACACACACACACACAGATCAGAATTATCTTCAGGGAAACACAGAGTCAATTAGAAACATGCACAAAGAAGTGAAACCTGTACAGTGGACAAAAACGCATGCTTCCTGTCCAAGCAGCCAACCTCCAAGAGAGTCAGCTTGTGGGGTAGGCAATAAGTCTGAACCGTGCCCACTCCCTTCTTTCATGGGGCAGGCTCTGTGCCAGGGACTTTGGAAGAACACCAGTACTCAGCCGTGTCACACCCACAGGCCCACTGGGCTTCCTCCCACACTTCCTTATCACAGCGTTCTCTAGAGATGGCAGGAGGAAGGACACGCACAGAAACTAGAAACTAAGATGGAACAGCCTCTCTGCTAGGAATGAAGACCCTGCCAGAACTCCTGGAGCTGCGGGGCTGCACTTCCTTCTGGGTGCTCGGTTTACAGGGAACACCTGCAGCCTTAGTAGCCCTGTCTTCACGCATATATGCTTCAGCTTTTTCAAATGCTTATTGAAGTCTGAGAGTGGTTAGATTGCCACTGAATAGATAGTAAAATGCAAGTACTCTCCAGGACACGCCTGCAATGATTTAAGACTTAGGTGTTATTCTTTTAAGAAGTTGTAAACATTGGGATACATTGTTGCCTTTTCTTAAAAAAAAAAAATGGAACCAAAACCTAGTTGTGCTGAAACAAAAAACAAGCTTCTCTGGAATTTTTTAGGGCTGGTGGGCAGATCCTCCTCTAGGCCAGTAGCTGCAGGGATTGGGGGTGCATGAATTTATAGAGGGGAAATTACCACACACAGGTCTGCATTGCAAATTAGTTGAGGAGTCAAGTTCTGGTTGATGTAGCAATATGCAAAAAGCTCCAGGCAAGCTGTGATGGGGCAGAGAGATGGGATGTGTCTAGGCAAGCCTGAGCATGCCTGGGGGAGTTTGGAAGGTGCTGGGGACCCAGGCGGCATTGTTTCCTTTCATCTCCTCTTTCTTCTGTCTCCTCTTCCTTCCTTCCCTTCTAGGATAGATATTTCTGCCATTACCCCCAGTATGACCACGGCTCTGGTCATAAATTATGAACTGGACTCCTTCATGATCCCGAGGTATCTATTTGGTGTTCACTTTTCAGCACTAGATCAGGTAAATTAAGCAGGTGTATGTGTTCACAACATCCTTTAGGGTCTGGAAAGAGGTCAAGGGTTAGAGCACTTTCCTTGCATTTATCTCTGCTTCTCAGTCCTACCAGAACTGATCCCCTGAATACAGAGCCAGGACTGAGCCCTGAGCACCACAGGGTGTGGCCCACAAAACAACAGCAGCAACAAATCCTGCCTTTATGGACGGTCTGCAAGATAGCGCAACAGGCTGTGTGCGTGTTTTGCCTGCTGAAGGAGCTTAGTCCTGAACACAATTGGTTGCCAAGCACTGCTGAGAGTGGAGAGCCGGAGTAAGCCTGGAGCATGGTGGGTGTGGACCCACCCAACCAAGTACTTTATGGAAAGATGGCTCAGGTACTGAAGTGCATGCTTTGCAGACAGAAGACCCCATTTCAGTTCCTTATGCCACACCCCTCCCGCCCCCCCCCCAGTTCTCAGCCCTGAGAGGGTGGGATGACTAAAAAAAAAAAAAAATCCAAACTATTCCCTCAAGGGACTCAGGGATGTGGTTCAATGCTAGTTTTTCAGCCATGAGACCTGGAGTTTGGTCCCCAGCATCCGCCCACATCTCCAGTGTGCCAAAAAGCACACAAGCACCACACTAAAGTGTGTGAGCACTGCAGTTAGCGACCCTGGCAAGCGGGTCGAGTGTGAGTGATCCGTGGTCATCGCTATAGCAATAACAATACAAAGGAGCAGAAGGAAGATCTTACTTTGGGAGGCGGACGAAGTAAGGCAGTGCCCAGGGTTTATTCCTGACTCTGATCTCAGGGATCACTGCTAGTGGGTTCAGGAGACCACACAGAATACCAAGGATCAAACTCAAGTCTGCCACTTGCAAGGTAAGCAGCGCCTGCCTGCTGTACTACTGCTGTGCCTCTGGAGGAACTTCAGTGTATTTTCATTGAAAAGCAAATTTTATGCTTTTCACCAGGGTAAATTTTGCCTAATCTACCTTGGGGCTCCTTATTTAGTTATGGAGGCAGATTATTTTAAAGAAAATAGATTTCTGCTTTCTGATTCTTCTTTGTCTCTCTCTACAAGCAAATGAGATACCTACCTATACCTACAAGCAGATAACCCTAGCGCTCTGGACCTAGATAACACCTTAAATTTTTATTTATTTCTTTTGCTTTTTCGGTCAATGTTCAGGGGTTACTCCTGGCTCTGCACTCAGGAATTACTCCTGGCTCAGAGGACCATAGGGAATGCCGGGGATAGAACCTGGGTTGGCTGAGCACAAGGCAAACGCCCCACCTACTGGACTATCGCTCTGGGCCCCAAAACCTTAAATTTCTTTATACCTCAGGCACTACTTTATTGTTTTGTTTTTTTTTCTTTTTGGGTCATACCTGGCAATGCTCAGGGGTTACTCCTGGCTCTGCACTCAGGAATTACTCCTGGCAGTATTCAGGGGACCATATGAGATGCCGGGATCGAACCCGGGCCAGCCATGTGCAAGGCAGACACCCTACCTACCCACTGGACTATCGCTCTGGCCCCCTCAGGCACTACTTTATATATTGCTTTATACCTTGAACATCCTGAACACCTCTCATATTACTTGTCACTATATATTCAAGGCCAAAGACACACTACTAATTTGATTTTGTTTCCTTTCCACCAAAGCAAATTGACTATCAGACAACTTCTAGGTATTTTTAGTAAATCTGCTTTGATATTGTTTCATTTATTTTGTCATGCTGGGAGTAAACCCAGGGTCTCACACATATAAGGCAAATGATCAACCTACTGAGTACATCCCTCGCCAAATCGGTTTGTTTGTTGGCAGTGCCAAGCACTGAAGCAGTGTTTCTTTCTCCTCTCCTTTTTCAGCTACACCCAGTGGTGCTAGCAGGAAAGGGCCACTTCCAGCTTAGGGGAACCTTTTGGAGTTGTTAACATGAACGTGGATTTTCCTGTGCTGGATTTTCCTCGTAGGTTCTTGAGACTTGTATGAAATATTTGCATACAGAAGTCAGAAGATTGAAAGTTAGTTTAATGTGCAGAAAAGATAGATGGTTTCAGGTCCCTCCCCAGATGTCCAGGCCTCTCTTACGCCAGTGAACGATGCCACCTGTCCTGTCCCTGAATCTGTCCCATCCCATGAACGACTTCCCTGACCTTTCCCACGCCGTCTACTCGCCTCCTGTGAACAACGGCCAGGTCCTGTCCCTGCGCTGTTCTCTTTGTTCCATGTAAGTTTTCCCAGTCCCCAGCCACAGCCACATGCGCCTGGACAAGACCCCTTGTGCTCTGTCCCTGTTCCTGGGCCTCCCAACTGTACCCCGGAAGTTCCTGTCATCCTCTCCTGGCTTTCTTACTCTCGGCCATGTCCCTGAGCATGTGGGGGGAGATTCCTGAGCTCAGTACCTTGCCATTACCTGTGCACCCGAGCCCTGCCTTTACCTGAGACATCCTATGCGTCTGAGTCCGGCCTGTACCTATACCTGCCCTGCCCGGCCTTTCAAGGCGTACCCTTCTTACTGGACCAGATGGGGCTGGGGGGTTTCCTCCCATCTGCTTCCAAATCCCACTCCTAACCGCCCCACTCTGCATTCTGACTGGCTGCCTGTTCCATAGGTGGAGATTTAAAGTGACCTGGACCTCTCCACCTTAGCTCCTGCTGTATTGCTGTCAGGGAGTGAACCCTGGGCTCCAGCATGCAAGGTGTGAGGACATATATCTGAACAATATCCTCGGCTCTCTTATGCCTTGAATATTGAGAAAAGAGGCTTCTGTGGCTATGGTCCCAAACATCAATCCTCTGGTAGAAAGAGTAGATGTTGTGGGGCAAGAGTGATATTTTTTCCTTTTTTTTTGCTTTTTTGGGTCACACCCGGCAATGCTCAGGGGCTACTCCTGGCTCTACACTCAGGAATTACTCCTGGCGGTGCTCGGGGACCATATGGGATGCCGGGGATCCGGCAGAGGCGGCTGCGTGCAAGGCAAATGCCCTACCCGTTGGGCTATCGCTCCGCCCGGCAAGAGTGATATTATAGCAGGCAGGGCGTTTGCCTTACATGCATCTGACCTGGGTTTGATCCCTGGCATCCCAAATGGTTCCTGCAGCCTGACATGAGTAAGCCCTGAGCACAGCCAAGTGTGGCCCAAAAATCAAAAAGGAGAAAAGTAGATACTGTGCATGTAAATCTATACACACACTGAGACCACACTTGATGGTCAATTCACCTACTTTATTTATGTTGCAGCCTCCTGGCACATGGAATTCGGGATTTAAAAGGCAGCAGCTTCCGCGTTTAGGCAAGAAACAAAGAAAGTCATACCCAGAAGGGGTTTCTGGCAGAAGCATCTAAAGAAGCCATTTATAGATGTGTGTGAATAGTAGTATACAAAGCGTTTCACCTCCCTAACACTCAGCTCTGCTCCATTAGAAACAACCACAAAACACAGCAGGACTTAGGTGAGCAAAACAAAACAAAGCAAAACCAAAATCCCTGATTTAAGTAAATGATACTTAATAACCAGGATTATTCATCATAAACGGGCCATGTATCCCAAGCAAGAGAAGACAGATGCCTTGAGTGGCAGAGAAACAGACCAGAGAGCGCTCGCTTCCAGGCCGCCTCTTCACTTTAATAGGCCCATGCTTCTGGGGCTGCCTGCCAGCAGCTCTGCCGGCTTGTTCTCCCAGTGAGTTTTTGGTCATTAGGCAAAAGTCAGGTCTTTGTTATTGTTTCACCACTACTGGCTGAGCAGAGAAAGAGCAACCCACAGGGTACATCTCTGCTTGCCAAGGTCCTGTATTCCTGAAACAAAAACACAATGAAAACAGGAGAGAATGTCAGACTTAGAGTTTGGCTGGGGAGGGGCCACTCCTTCCTCTTGTTCCTCTGCACCTGTCACCCAGACAGGGAATGGGCCAGGCTAGGGCGGGCTCACTTCCTCCTCCGCAGCCCCCCGCCAGGGCCCCAGGGCAGTCCTGGCCCCTCTGCTTCAAGTCCCACAGCACAGCCCGCTCTGAAGCTAGAAAGCGCTCATTGAGGGCCTGCAGCTGTCCGTGCCTCTTGCCCAAAAACTAAATAAAACCTCAACTACAGTTTCAGCGAAGAAGTCAGTGCTGTGTTCTCCCTGAGCCCAGTCACGCCTATCAAACATTCAAAGCAAACTGGCCCCGGTTCAACACCGCGGGTGTTTTACACCCTGAATCTTGAATCACAATGGGGAGGCTGGAACTGGTGAGGTCGGTCTGATCCTGGACACTGGATTCTCAGCTCTAACCCACTGGACAGCAGGAAAGTTGAGTAAATAGCATATCGCTGGGCTTTGGATGGCTGTTCACTCAGTGGGACTTCAAGAGGATTGCTGCTGTGGAGGGCTGCCCGGCACATACTTGCAGGATCAAGATTTTGTATCACATTAGTGGGTGTTGTGAGGCTTTGCAAGCAATATCGAAGAGAAGACTCAACGGCAGAAAATAAAATACGTCCCAGCTGATTAAAGGCTAACTGGGGTCTTTTCAGAAACCCTTTGATGAAAAAGTGGAGAGGAGGGAACCCGATGCAAGAGTGACAATTTATTGGTCAGCTGAGTGATGGATACCTGGGATTGTACATAAAGTTTTTCCATTAAAAATAATTACAATAAGAAAGCATTTTTGCTCTCCCATTTCCTCCGGCTATAAAACAGAAACAACTGACTTTCTTTGACTACCCCGTCTAGTCTGTATTTTCAACAACTCAGTTTTTTTCCCCTCTTTCAGTAACAAGCAAGGAGTAGAAATGTAGCTCAGATGGTACAAGCCCTTTTCCTGCATGTGTGAGGTCTTGGGTTAGATCTGCAGCCAGACAGAAATAACACAGAAGGATCTGACTTGTTTTTCCGCCTTTAAATTGAGGTACAGGGACAGGGAGATAGTACACAGGTAGGGCACAAACCACAATGGACCTGACTCGGCTTCAAGTCCCCGCACCACATACTCCCTTAAGCGTCACTGGGTGCAGCCTTTGAGGTCCTGGCACTGCCCCTGTGGCCCTGGCAATCCCCAGCACCACCAAGGAGGCCCAGGTACCTGCAGTACCAGAGGACCCCGAACAGAACCGCATCCTCAAGTGCACTGAGTTCATGCCCAGACTTGCTGGGGCCGCCTCATAATACCATAAATTGAGTTATAATTGGTGAACAGCACTGGTTTCAGGTGTCTAACACAGTGATTCCATGTTTGTATATATTGTAAAATGATCAGTAAGTCTAATGAACACCAGTCACCACATTCCGTTATAAATTACTTTTCTTGTGATGAGAACTTTGAAGATCTACTCTCTTAATACTTTCAGGCATGCAAGATAAAAATGCTAGTGATAGTGCATGTTGTTATTTCATAACTCTACATTTATAGCTTGTAACCTTCTTTACCCATGCTACCCACTCCCAAGTTCTCAGACAACCATCAGTACATTCTCTTTATCTCTGAAGGTGGCTTTGTATCTAGTTTAAGATTCCCTGCACTGCATTTGCCGTAGTTACCTCACCTATTTGCTTAGCATATGCCCTCAAGTTCCATCTGTGCTCTTGAAAAGACAAGTTTCATTTCATATGGCTGACTAATATTCTGTTGAGCATACACACACACACACACACACAAACACACACACACACACTGTCCAGCTCCATCCTTTCATCCACTGGCAGACACTTAGGCTGTTTCCCATATTTTGGTTGTTACACATCGTCATAATGGACATGACAATGCAGGTATTTCAACTTAGTGATTTCATTTCCTTCGATACATACCCAGAAGTGGAATTTTCTCAATCAAATGATAGTTCCATTTTCAGCTTCCTGTGGACCCTCCATCCTGTTTGACCAGAGGCTGCAATGGTTGGCAAGCCCACCAGCAGTGTACCAGGCTTCCCTTTTCTCCACCTTCTTATCAACTGTATCCTTCTGACTGGTATGAGATAAGATCGAATCATGGCCTTGATTTGCAATTCTTTAATGATCAATGACATTGATTTCCTTTTCATGAAGCTGCTGGCTGTCTGTGTCTTCTTTGAAAAAAATGCCTATGCAGATTTTCTGCTTATTTTAATTTAATTGTCTCTTGCAATTGAATTCTATGAGTTCAAGATATATTTGGAATATTAGCCACTTTCCATATATGTGATTTGCAAATATCTCTCCTATCTCATTCTATTGCCTTTACTCTATATGTAAAAACATTTTAGCTTGGTTAGTCGCACTTGTTTATTTTTGCCTTTGTTGCTGTTTATATTTTCTTACATAAGTTTTGTGATTTCAGGTCTTATATTTAAATCCTTACTCCATTTTGAGTAAATTTTTTTATGTCATCTAGGTTGTGATCTTGGTTATCATCTAGTTTCAATCTTTTGCATATAACTGTTCAGATTACAGCACCATTTGTTTCCTCTCTCTCTCTCTCTCATATATATTTCCTTTCAGTATACACAGATAAAGAAGAAAAATTTTAACATAGCTAAATTAAATCTAGTCTTTTTAATCTCTGATGACCTTTAGTCTTAAAAGAATGACTTGTAATGTCAGTATTTAGAATATTTCCACCCTATATTTCTTGTACCAGAAAAAGCTCAGAACAGAAATATTATTTCTTCTTTAAAACCATAACAAAACCAAGGATTTTTAGTTATATATTACAAGGAAATTTATTTTACACAGATATACCACCTTGTTCAGAGGAATTTAAAAATTGCAACTAGATTCAGTATAGTATTTGTCAAGTACAAATATACTAGTAAAATGAAGTTTCTCACCTTCAGATCTGCTCTAAAAAGGAAAATGAGGAGAAATGAAAATAGAGCTCAGGGTGGGATGTAGAATTGAGGAACAGAGATAGCATTCAGAAGCAGTTACTCAACACACACACACACACACACACACAAACCATAATTTCTACAGGTTTTGCACTAGTGGATATGCTCTTTGTTTCATTTTTTTTCTTCTCTCTCTCTTTTTTTTTTTTTTTTTGCTTTTTGGGTCACACCGGCGATGCTCAGGGGTTACTCCTGAGTCTGCACTCAGGAATCACTCCTGGCGGTGCTCCGGGGACCATATGGGATGCCGGGGATCGAACCCATGCCGGCATGGGTCGGCCGCATGCAAAGGCAAACACCCTACCCGCTGGGCTATCACTCCGGCCCAAATATTTTTTTTTCTTTTTGGGTCACACCCAGCAATGCTCAGGGGTCTTCTCTTTTTTTTTAAAGATTGTTTTGGCCATAATCAGTAGTACTCAGGGGTTATTTCTGGCTCTGCAGTGTGTGTGCACTAAAAGTTCTGGAACCTCCACCCAAACTTTGGTATTTTATTTATTTATTTATTTTAATTAATTAATTTATGTATTTATTTTGCTTTTTGGGTCACAACCAGCGATGCTCAGGATTACTCCTGACTCTGCACTCAGGAATCACTCCTGGTACTGCGTGGGGGACCATATGGGATGCCGGGGATCGAACCCGGGTCGGCTGCATGCAAGGCAAGCGCCCTACCTGCTGGACTATCACTCCGGCCCTGGAAACTTTTATATTTTAAAGAATATTCCAAATAAATAGAGTTGCCATTAATTGACTCTTACTATGAATTTGTTTATATAGTCCTTATTTGTGTATTTCTTTTTTATTAAATAGGAATTTTTCATACCACTTGGAGTAAGTGTGATCATGAAAATAGATGTCTTCCTAATTAATCATTTAGTTATTCCAAACCCGAAAGGAAACTGAGTGGATTTTGGTTTTTTTTTTGTTTGTTTTTTTGCTTTTTTTGGGTCACACCCAGCAATGCTCAGGGGTTTCTCCTGGCTCTGCACTCAAAATCACTCCTGGCAGTGCTTGGGGGACCATATGGGATGCCGGGTTTCGAGCCTGGGCCGGCATGGGCCGGTGCGCATGGGCGGCCGCATGCAAGGCAAACGCCCTACCTGCTGGGCTATCGCTCCGGCCCCTGGATTTTGTTTGTTGATCTCTGTCTCTGTCTCTGTCTCTGTCTCTCTCTCTCCCTTTCACCCTCTTACTTGAGCACACCTGTACATGTTTACTTATTCCACTTATATAGTGAATATTAAAATTCATGTAGTCTTTTAATGTTCTAATTGTTGCCTGTTAACATGGAAATAAATGCTTTCTGACAGGTCTGGAGACTGACTCCTTAGATAAACTCTATCCATTGAATCATAAAGTTGCCCTTCCTTCCTTCCTTCCTTCCTTCCTTCCTTCCTTCCTTCCTTCCTTCCTTCCTTCCTTCCTTCCTTCCTTCCTTCCTTCCTTCCTTCCTTCCTTCCTTCCTTCCTTCCTTCCTTCCTTCCTTCCTTCCTTCCTTCCTTCCTTCCTTCCTTCCTTCCTTCCTTCCTTCTCTCTTTCCTTCTCTTTTTTTAGAGGCCACACCTGACTCTGCTTGGGGTTTTACTCCTGGTGCTGTGCTCAGAGATCTTTCCAACCGTGGTCAGGGCCAATACATGGTGCTGGACAGTGAACTGGTTGGCAGCAGTACCCTTGTAAGATCCAGTCCTGAAGCTGTATGCTTTAAGAGAGATGGCTCACGCTCCACCATCTAGTTAGGATAGGACACTTGAATCATGGCAGTCTTGAAACTGTCCACATTTATGAAGGGAGGATCATGTGCTAAGGATGTGTGAGGGGAGGAGAGGAGCTTCCATTCTTGTCGTCCAGGGGTTTGCTTCTGACCCCCAGCCCTGCATGTATCTAACTGTGGCCAGAGTAAATAAAGACTCAGGATGACTTTTTTTTTTTTAAGCAAAATCCAAAAGTTCAGTTGTCCTGAAGAGCACCAACAATGCGACACATCTGTAGCTGTTATGTTAGAAGCAACATCTTGGTTTTTTTTTTTTATTAATTTTTTTCCCTAGGATATAATACTCCACATAAAAGTTTTTGGTTTGAGGAAATTTAAGCTACTTTTCATGGCTATACTTAGAAGAAAGATAGGGAAGGGAAAAACATGTAAAAAATGTTGCATGATTTCATTTTTAGGCTTTTATATCATTGTTTAGGCTTTTTATCATTGTTTTCTTTCCCTAAGCATGGAATAGATACCCTCTGGAAACATTTATTATAACCTTACTTATGGGTTAATGACATTGGTGAAGAGATTGTGATTAGTACTATTGTTGCATAACAAATTACCTCAAAGTCAGTGGCTAAAACCACCTTGTTCCTCCGTTGCCAGTTCTGTGGGCTGATAATTCAGGAAGGACCTGCCAAGCTCTCTCCTCTTCCTGTGGCTTCCCTGCGGCTGCCTTCAGATTTGACTGGGCTCCAGTTTTCCAAGCTCTTCTGTGTCGCAGCTGGGAGCTGTTTCTCCTCAGTTCCCAGGAGCTGCCACCCAGCACTGACCCAAGCTGCTGGGCTCAGGGACGGTCAGACTTCTCCCAGATGGAAGACTGCCCCAGAGATCCGTAAGGCCTTTCCCAACCAGCCTCAGTAACAGCAGCAAGAAGACTAGACTGGCTGTCCGTGCTAAGATTAACTCTACTGGGACGAATATTTTAAAAGTCAGCACCACAATATTTTATGCAACCCCCAGCCATAAAAACACCAGCAGAAATAAGGGAAGAGGCAAAAAATGGACAGATACAGAGCCTCGAGAGCGGCTGGGGAGGCTGGAACTCGGCTCACGCCGGGCCTGGCTAACCATGGAACGCCGAGGAGGGCAGATGGGTTTTGGGAGTGGGCCCGTCGCCTCTGGGGGGTCCCGGAAGCAGCCGGATGAGACTCGCCCCATCACACTAGCCACGATTTTCACTGTCCGGATGCTGGGAAACTGCCTCACGACCAGATTAACAGAGCAAAACCAGTTTGAGCTCAGGTCGTGCGGCCGCTTGGCGCGCAGTCCACTAAAATAGTGAAACAGTAATGTCTTTTGGTGCACTGCATTCCACGAAGAGCAGGAAAGTTTGTTGGGAAGGAGATATAAAGAGGAAAGAAATGACATACAGAACCTGCCAAGTGGTTGAGGTGTGGGAGGGGGAGGGAGGTGGGGACATTGGTGATGGGAGATGGGTTTGGGTGGAGGGTGCGTGTTGGAACACTGTAGAACCAAAACTCTACATGAGCATCTTTCAATTATAAAAAAAAAGGTGGAATCTACCACAAACATGTGGGAATCAGAGGTTGGGTAAGACAGAGAAGGGAACAGTGTGCTAATATTTGTCAAAAGTGATAATACCAGCCTAGAACTGAGCATTGAATATAGGAAAAAAGATATACATGATAATCTCTAAATGTATGTATTGCAATCCACAATGTGTAAGAGAAGAGAGAAAGAGAGAGAGAGAAGAGATAAAGAACTTGCCATAGAGGCAGGCTAGGGGGGGGAGGCAAGGGGGCATTGGTAGTGGGAAATGGGCACTGGTGGAGGGATGGGTGCTGGAACACTGTATGACGGAAACCCAAACATGAACATCTTAGTAATTGTATATCACATGGTGGTGTAATAAAATATTTTAAAAAAAATGGACAGACAGGGTCAGGCACAATTAAGCTACCATACATGTGCTTACTTAATTTTTTCTCTTAAAGGGCCACTTAGACCAGAGTGATAGCATAGAAGATAAGGCACCTTCCTGAGTCCAACCCCCTTCACTTCCTAGCACTGAATGTGGTTCCCCAGCACCAGCAAGAGTAGTCCCTGAACACTACTATTAGGTCTCAGGAACAAAATTTAAAAGTTATAAAAAAAAAAATAAGAAAAGGACAGCATAATGGGCAGTGTCTTTGTGTGTTGGGAGGACAATGTAATGGGCAGTGTCTTTGTGTGTCGAGGGGACAACTTTTTAATGGGCAGTGTCTCTGTGTGTTGGGGTGGGGGGTGTTCCCAAAGCAGTACCAGGTGGTCTGGGACCCATAGGTAATTCTTTGCCAGCTGGGCCTTTGGTTCATCACAAGGGTGACGATGCGGAGTTACTCTGGCCTTGCAGTGCTGGACATGCCATAACCACTGTTTTATCTCCCAACCCTGGTGAACAGAGTCTTAAACAAGCCACTGGATCTTCTTCAAGACTTCAGAATTTTGCAGGTTCATTGTGTACTTCCAGGACCTAGAACACCAGGTCCCAATACTTGTTAAAAACAATTGTTAAACTGAAACAGGGAAGAAGCTAAGAATCCTGGCCTACAAATGAAGTGCAGGGGATTTCTAGGCAGCCCATTCTACTTCTGAGAAGTTGAAAGGCGTAGGCGCGATAAAACAGCTTTACCTCAAGATAAGACCAAAAAAAAAAAAAAAAAAAAAAACAATGGCTTTCAAAGGTGAGGGAGGCTCCTGAGACCTAAAAAGAGCCAAGAGGCATAATTACACATAATTCGAAGTAGGGTCTGGTCAGAAAAGTCCATGTTACTCCTTTGCCATTGTAAATCCTTGCTCTGACACTCACTGTTTGGAGTCTCCTCTGCATGGAGCATTGTTGGGTCTAGAGATCTTGTTATGCCTGAGAGGGAGTGAGGTGACCCAGCCCAGCTGTTCTCTCAGCAGGAGACTTCTTCCTCCTGGGCCTTTTTCTGCACACAGGAAGGAGAGAGAGGTAAATCCCAGGAAGCTCTCTCCAGGAGGCCATGAACTCAGTCTTTAGATACAAGGCAGGAAAACTAACCTCCTGACTCTTTTCCTGTCTTTGAGATAAAATACTGTTGTTGCTCCCTCCCAGTGCTGTGCTGAGTCTGGAAGGTATTTTGCATGAAGCCTGTGAGGAGGCAGGCATGTGCCCAGCCTGGCTAATCTTGTGAGGGGGATCTGCTGTGAGGAAGCAGAGATGTGTCCAGTGAGGAGGCAGAGATGTGCCCAGTCTGGCTACCTCGTGGGGGGAGATCGGCTGTGAGGAGGCAGAGAAGTACTCAGCCTGGTTAACCTTGTGAGGGGAATCGGCTGTGAGGCAGCAGAGAGTTGTGCCCAGTCTGGCTAACCTTGTAAGAGGGGTCTGCTGTGTTTCCAAATGGAGTCCACACATGGCAACACACTAGTGTAGCACTTCGGCTGTCTGGAGTCACGAAGGCAGAATTTCACTTGTGTCACAGTAATGCACAATGACTACATGGGGGAGGGTGGGGTGAGAAGAACATGTTGGGAACCATGTTCTATGGTGTTCAGGGGGCTAAACTGGTTGAGTGCTGGAGTGTTGCTCCTCAGTGATGCTTCCAGTGACCGCATACATGTACCAGGGATTGAAGCCAACCATCCTGCTTGCAAAGCATGCACTTAGCGCATTAAGTCTCTCTGTCCCCAGAATTACAGATGAAGGGACCAGTCAGTTAACCCAAGAAAGAGCCCCTTCCTTTGTTTCTACCTCTGCCTAAGAAGAGGTAGGCTTTCTACTCTTAACTTCGCTTTTGGCAATGCTAGACATCAAGCCTAAGGCCTCAGACTGTAAGCAAGTGTTCTACTGCTGGGTAATGTGCGCGATCTTCATATTCTATTACTTTGGTTTTAGAGGGGTATATCCAGTAATTCTCAAGGGCTATTCCTGTCTGTGTGTTCAGGAGTGACCCCGACCATGGCTGTGAGAACGACCGTATGTAGTTTAGGCAAGCACCTTACCCACTGTACTATCTCTCTGCCCACAGTGTGTTTCATCTAGGAGTCAGATAACAGATTTGCTGTACTATAGGCTGGGGAACAGAGAGAAGCATTACATATATCTCCACACAGCAATGACATTTTAGAGATGAGAGTTGGGAGATAAAGCATCTGCAGAATTGCAGTTTATCAAAATTCAGAGTGCTGTGCACTTCAGTTACATCTAGAAACCAATAACTTTTTCACTTCCTTGGTCAAAGTTTGGTAATGTTTATGCAGTCAGAAGGGCTGTTATATCATCCTCTCTTGGTCTGTTTGATTAGCATTTCTCCAATAATCAGTGAAGACAAACTTTTTTTTGGGCCTGTTGGTCTTTGTATCTGTGTAACTTCTCGTAAAGTGTCTTTTTATCTTCACTCCCCAACTTTCAGTGGGGTTGTTGGTTTCCTTGCTGTCCGTCTTAAACAATGCTTCCTGTATCTTGGATTTAGCCTTTTGTTCATATGTATGCAAATATTTTCTCCCATTCAGTTGTGTGTCTATTTTAGTCATATTTTACTTTCAATGAAGAAAGTTTTTAATTTATTTTTATTTTGATTTCTTCACCAATGAAGACACCTCTAAAGTTAATATCATAAACTTCTTTCCTTTATGTTTTTTATGGATTCAGATTAAAGTCTGCTTTGATTAACTTTTTGTGTATGGTGTGAGGTAGGGTTCAGTTCAATTATTTTGTGTATGTATGTCTAACCAATTTTTCCAAACACCATTTTCCACTTTACATGCTAACTCCTTTGGCATGGATTAATTGCACATCACTGGAGAGTATGCCTGAAATGTTAATAGTAATTAATAAATCATAAATCCATAATCAAAAAACTATAAATCATAAAACCATAATATGAAAATATTTTAAAATAAAATGAAATCTATAAGATGTATTCTGGTGACCAGAGAGACAGAAATCAGCAAAGCAAGCCAGTTTAATGACACACAGGGTTTATAAATTTAGAGAAAATCAAGATTATCCATAAAACTGCACGTAAGTGTAAAGTACTGTTTACATGGCAAGTACGATAAATCAGAGTTTTCCTAACTTACTTGGTCTATATCTCTCCCTTTCCAGAGAAAAAGAAAATCATTGGCATTCTCTGTGAAATCTATCTTCATAAAGTCAACAGATAGAAATTGCATGCACCCAAGGCTGCCTCCATGCACATCCATGATTCCAGTGGGGAAGCCCTCCACCTTGGGAAGCAGTGCAGAGGAAAGGTGCCTGGTTGAGTGATTGGAGAATGGGGAGCTGGCAGGCGTAGGAGGCCAAGGGAGCATTCTTGAAGGAAGTGGTGCCAAAAATCAGATCTTGATAGAAAGAGAGTTTCCCTGGTAGAATCTCCTCAAAGGCCCCAGGCAGGAGGGAGTGTGGTGATTTTTGAGGAACTAAAAGAAGACCAACAGATGTGGAGGTGAGGTGTGGGTGTGGAATACGATAAGGGAAGAGACGGAAGAAGCAACCTGATGCTTGATCCATTGTGAAGAGTTTGGCCCCCACACTCATACACTGAAAGCCCTTCTTCCTCCCTAGATCCGAATCAGAGTTCACTGGGGAACATTTTTAACTACGGCTAAGCGGGTCCCGCTCTAGAATGAACCCAGATTTCTAGAGAGAGATCCATCTCTCTCTATAGGCGTTTTAATCTTATTATACTACTGTGAAATATATACTTACAAAGCTGTTCATGATTGGGTCTCAGCCATACAGTGTTCCAGCACCCAACCCTCCACCATCCTTCCAATATCTATTAATTCTCTCCCCTCTCCCCTAGCCTGCCTCTATTGCAGGCATCTTCTTTCATCTTATTCTCTTTTTCTTTCTTCTTTCTTTCTTTCTTTCTTTCTTTTCTTTCTTTCTTTCTTTCTTTCTTTCTTTCTTTCTTTCTTTCTTTCTTTCTTTCTTTCTTTCTTTCTTTCTTTCTCTCTCTCTCTCTCTCTCTTTCTTTCTTTCTTTCTTTCTTTCTTTCTTTCTTTCTTTTCTTTTCTTTCTTTCTTTCTTTCTCTTTCTTCCTCTTCTCCTTCCTTCCTTTCTCCTTCCTTCCTTCCTTCCTTTCTTTCTTTCTTTCTTTCTTTTTCTTTCCTTCTCCTCTTTCTTTCCTTCTCTCTTTCTTTCTTTCTTTCCTTCTCCTCCTTCTCCTCCTCCTTCTCCTTCTCCTTTCTCTCTCCTTCTCCTTTTCCTTTTTCTTTCTCCTTCTCCTAGCTCTCTCTTTCTCCATTCTCTTACATTGTGACTTTTTAGGGATTATCATGTATATCACGTTGCCTATGTTCAATGCTCAGTTCTAGTCTGGTGTTAACATTTCCAAAAAATTGTCAGCACATTGCCCAACCACTAACCTCCACTCACTCACGTTAAATTCTAACCATTGACAAGTCCTCCTTGTCTGTGTATTGCTTGGTCTTAGATATTGGTCTCTTACTATTTGCTTTATATCCCAGAAATGAATGTAGTCATTCTGTATCTGTTCTTTTCCCTTCTAACTAACTTCACTGAGCATGATACTCTCCATGTCCATCCATTTATAGGCAAATTTCATAACTAATGTTTTTTTTTCTAACAGCTGCATAGTATTCCATTGTGTAGATGTACCATAGTTTCTTTATCCAGTCATCTGTTCTCAGGCACTCAGGTTGTTTCCAGATTCTGGCTATTGTGAATAGTGCTGCTATGAACATAGAATTGCAGATGGTGTTTCTCCTGTGTGTTTTTGGCCCCCAGAGTAAATTCCCAGGAGTGGTATTGCTGGGTAAAATGGGAATTCTATTCTATATGCTTTTTTGAACTGAGTGATAAGATTCACATGCAGTGGGCTTTGGGGTTTCCTGGCTCCAGCTCCGTGCTGAGACACCCTGTGGTTTCATAGATGGAGTCCAGCCCTTCTGCACACAAAGCATGAGCTCAGCCCATTAAGCTGCCGCTCCTGCCCTTGGCATTCTTTCTAATGCTCACATGTATAGGATCAGAGAGTGAAGCACAGCAGGTAAGCACAGCAAGCACATGCCTTGCATGTAAAAGACCTGGATTCAATCCTGCCATTTGTATGGTTTCCTGAGCTCCACCAGGAGCACAGACATCTGAGAACAGTCAGGTGTGGTTCAAAAAATAAATTAAATAAATTAAACTTCTAGAAAATATAGAAAATATCCCTCCACAACATTGAAGCTAAAGACATCTTCAAAGGTGAAACACCATTAACAAAGCAACTAGAAGAAAATATAAACATATGGGACTACATGAAACTGAAGAGCTTCTGCACCTTGAAAGAAACAGTGACCAAGATAGAAAGACAGTCCACAGAATGGGAAAGAATATTCACCCAATACCCATCTGATAAGGGGTTAATATCCAGGATATATCAGGCACTGGTACAGCTATATAAGAAAAAAACAGCCAACCCCATTAGAAAATGGGGAGAAGAGATGAACAGAAACTTTGACAAGGAAGAAAATTCAAATGGCCAAATGGCATATGAAAAAATGCTCATCATCACTAATCATAAGAGAGATGCAAATCAAAACAACAATGAGATATCACCTCACACCACAGAGACTGGCCCATATCCAAAAGGGTAAAAAGCAACAAGTGCTGGCATGGATGCGGGAAAAGGGGACTCTCATACATTGTTGGTGGGAATGTCGACTTGTTCAACCTTTCTGGAAGCAATATGGACATTCCTCCAAAGACTAGAAATTTAGCTCCCTTTTGACCCAACCATACCACTCCTGGGAATATACCCTGGAAAGCCAAAAACACACAGCGGAAACACAATCCACACTTTTATTTGTATAGCAGCACTATTCACAATAGCCAGAACCTGGAAACAACCAGTATGCCCGAGAACTGATGACTGGATAAAGAAACTGTGGTACCTCCTGGGAATATACCCTGGGAAGCCAAAAACACACAGCAGAAACAAAATCCGCGACTTTTATTTTCATAGCAGCACTATTCACAATAGCCAGAACCTGGAAACAACCAGTATGCCCGAGAACTGAGGACTGGATAAAGAAACTGTGGTACATCTACACAATGGAATACTATGCAGCTGTCAGGAAAAATGAAGTTATGAAATTTGCTTATAAATGGATGGACATGGAAAGAATCATGTTGAGTGAAATTAGTCAGAAGGAAAGAGAGAGACATAGAATGACTGCATTTATTTGCATGACATAAATATACCAGGTGATCTTACCAAAAGTGGAAATTACCACAAGCGCGTGGGAGTCAGAGATTAGGTAAGATAGAGGAGGGAACATGTGTGAATAAATGTCAAAAGGTCTGATACCAACATAGAACTGAGCATTAAATACAGACAAAAAAATGCAAATGATGGCTTCTAAGTGTATGTAGTGTAACCCACAATGTGTGGGAGAAGGAGGAGAGAGAGAGGGAGAGGGAGAGGAGAAAAAAGAACCTGCCATTTAGGCAGGACGTGGGAGGGGGAGGGAATTGGGGACATGGGTGGTGGTTGAGGTGCACTGGTGGAGGGCGGGGTGCTGGAACACTGTGTGACCGAAACACCCAAGCGTGTATATCTCATGGTGGTATAATAAAATGTTAAAAAAAAAAAAAGAAACTGTGGTACATCTACACAATGGAATACTATGCAGCTGTTAGGAAAAATGAAGTTATGAAATTTGCCTATAAATGGATGGACATGGAAAGAATCATGTTGAGTGAAATTAATCAAAAAGGAAAGAGAGAGACATAGAATGACTGCATTTATTTGCATGACATAAATATACCAGGTGATCTTACCAAAAGTGGAAATTACCACAAGCATGTGGAGTCAGAGGTTAGGTAAGATAGAGAAGGGATCATGTGTGAATAAATGTCAAAGCGTTTGATACCAACATACAACTGAGCATTAAATACAGGCAAAAAAATGCAAATGATGGCTTCTAAGTGTATGTAGTGCAACCCACAATGTGCAGGAGAAGGTAGAGAGAGAGGGAGAGAGAGGAGATAAAGAATCTGCCATTTAGGCAGGCAATGGGAGGGGGAGGGAATTGGGGACATGGGTGGTGGGAGATGGGCACTGGTGGAGGGCAGGGTGCTGAACACTGTGTGACGGAAACCTCCAAATGTGAAGAACATTGTAATTGTATATCTCACGGTGGTATAATAAAATGTTTAAAAAAAAATAAATAAAATAAAATAAACTTCTAGGTAATGTTACCTAAGCTCAGGGTGAGACTTATCTCCCTTTCATCCATGAGAAACTATGAAGTGTTTACAGGAAGATGTGTGTGGCGTTATGGGGAAAGAGAGAAAAAGAGATCCCAACATCAAATTTTGTTAGGACTTGTAAGTGCACTTATGTGACTACTCAATGATGCCGTGGTGACTTGGAGAAAAAGTTGTGGGAAAAAAATAAAGAGATTTATTAAAAAAAAAAAAAAAAAAGAGCGAGATGAGCATGAGTTGACTAAATGATGGAGAACTGGAGGGAGGGATGGATAGACTCCGTTCAGGGGACGGGACAATGATTGCCAGAGTCCTGTGTACACAAAAGCCGGGACACTGCTGTTTGCTGAGATAGAGATAAGGATTAGACCAGACACAGTGGGAGGGGGCAGGCTTTAGTTTGGGCCTGTGGTGTCTGCTTTCACTTCAGCTTGCGTCCTGCTACTCTTTTCCGTGGGTCATGCAAGCTGTTTGCTAGTCCTTGCTACTTATTATTCATTAAAACCAATAACAGCAAAATTGTTGAGCCCTTATTAACTTGAAAGTCATTGGTTTGATTAATTTGCCTCAGTTGTAGCTTAAGATGCTTCTGGAGGAAAAACTTTCCTAGTAAATATACACATTTTCCTGGAAAACTTGTTTCTGTTCCATCCTCGCCTTTAACATTTTGTGGTGTATTTCTTAAGACACTTAGGGACAAGTGACAGAAACCACGCGCTCCACTGTACTTAAGCACAAAAAACATTTTCTTGTGTCATGGGAAACAAGGATAAATCAGTAGCTGAGTTTCAGGAAAAATAAAAGTCCTGCTCACGTGACTTTATGGTGTTTCTCCTCTGTTCGCTACTCATCTGCTTTGTTCTTCTTGGTTCTTTGATGGTTGGTTTTGTTCTTCCTCAACTCACAAACCAGCTTTCATCACTTTTCTTGTCAGCATAAGAGCAGATGATGGCTTCTGGGTTTTCAATTTCAGAGCTTAGACACCACCAGTATGAAATAAAAAATCCAGCAGAAATAAACTTTGGTCCCGTTGAACCAGAGTTATGCTCCTCTGAACTAGTGAATTGAGGCCAGGAAGTAAGATGTTGGGGGAGAGGCAGTGCTCGGGAGCAGCTACAGTGATCCTATATACCCACTGGCCTGTGGCAGTGGTGCTCTGCCCTCAGCTGCATTGGTCCCTATATACCTCATTGACCTGTGGTTGTGGTGTTCAACCCCCAGCTGTGTTGAGTCCTTATATACCCCACTGACCTGTAGTTGTGGTGTTTACCCCTCAGCTGCGTTGGTCCTTACCTACCCACTGACCTGTTCTTGAGGACAATGCTTCCAAGATAGTTGGGGGGGTGGGGGGGGGTTGCATTCAAATTTGGCATTGCAAATCATGGAAAAGCAAAAGGTGGGCAAAGAATGCATTGTGGTTTTTTTTTTTTTTTTTTGCTTTTTTTTGGGGGTCATACCCAGCAATGCTCAGGGGTTTCTCCCTGGCTTTGCACTCAGGAATTACTCCTGGCGGTGCTCGGGTGACCATATGGGATGCCGGGGGATTGAACCCGGCCCGGCATGGGGGCGGCATGGGCCGGCCACAATGCAAAGGGCAAACGCCCTACCGGCTGGGCTATCCGCTGAGGCCCCAAGAATGCGTATTTTACCTTTAACTCTCTAGTGTTTTCCACTGCAGCATCTGAAATTTCCAGAATGTCCAAAGTGTAATATTGGATGGTGATTTATACCATGAGACTTGCATTTACATATTGTTTGAAGATTTTGAACAAAGCGGTGCACTAGTTCTGAAACTATCTGGTTTTAAACACTATTTGCATTTCTCACATATAGAAAGTTACATAACAAGTTCTAGCCTCCTTTGATTCTTATTTAACATGTTCTTTATTCAATTAACATTAAGATTCCTCGGTGTCTTAAAAGAGTAGGAGTTGAAATTTCAACTGCATTTGGAAAAATATGCGCTTTTGTTCCCTTAAAAAATAAAGAAGATGCTAAATGACAGTCACGGAGAAGCTGCCTTTGACAGTCTATTCTTTTCGTAACTCTAAGATAAAATGAGGGCTCTGGCAAATTACTGGTGACAAAAGATGATCTCAAAGATGATCTTAAATAAAATTTCCTTT